>CAUYQG010207022.1:0-24128 GCA_963574415.1 Tarsius wallacei | reverse complement strand
TATACATCACATTATAGAAAACTATTATATAAAAAATAAGAATAGTTTAAATATAGTTATAGGAATTTATAGGATTTAATTTAGTAAATTTAGTTTTGATAAGGATTATATCTATAGCAGCATAACAGCAATGTATTGGCTTGATTATTATTCATAAACTATTATTACTTATCCTATTATATGGTAACATAATTATTATATCTATATATTCTACAATCCTTATCAAAATGAAATTTACTAAATTAAATCCTATAAATTCCTATAACTATATTTAAACTATTCTTATTTTTTATATAATAGTTTTCTATAATGTGATGTATATGTTTATACTATTTTTTATGTATTGTTAAACTTCTAAAAACAACTCTATATTTTTGTTCCCACATTACTCAAAGGGATAAAATCATTCCAGACTGTCTGTACTTACAGCTTTAAAAACATTAACTCTGATCACAACAATTCTTGCTTAAAAGACCAAATTCTCACTGCACATTGTTTTTAAACTGTCAACCATGAACTAGCTAATGGGAGCACATTTTCCTTTTAAATGCTTAAGGAAAGGCACCCTTTCCAAGGCCCACTTTTACTGCGGGGCCTTGCCACTCAAACAGGTTTCAAAGGGGGCTTTCCAGATGCCTTTACCTAACCACCTTATTAGCCCAAAGTCCTTACGCGGGGTCTATGGGGCCTTGCCCTTATCCATAGTTGCTTTTTTTTTTTTTTCTTTTGCTGGGGCCATGCCGCCAGTCAGCAATTCAGTCAACAATTCCCGCTTCAGGCCCTTTCAGGACTACTTCTTATCTTGCATTCGGCTTCCCACAGCCCATCCCCACCCAGCGGACTCCTCCTCCATTCCTGTGTACCCTTTCTGCACCAGGAGTATAAAAAGCCCCCATTGGCGCCAGGGATCTTCATAAGGCCAGTTATTCCTTCTTGCAGAGGGTGGAGCAGCCACGCGATGGCGATGTTGCGGCGCTCTCCCCGCAGTGTGTCGGGCGCCAGGAATTCCTTAGCCTTGAAACCAGGACCCCAGAAGCTGCCAACTCTGAACCCCGGGGATTGTGGGCCCTGGCGGCCCGACTTTGACCCCTCGAGGCGAGACGGGGAGGCCCCAGCCGCAGAGCTCTCAACCCCAGATCCGACAACACGCAGTTGCCTACAGGAGGAGAGGCAGAGACTGGAGCCGCTCATCAGGAGCCCGACCGATGCCAATCCCAGAGCCCTCCCTCGCCCGGCTCCTCCCACTCTGGGAACACATGACTGGAGCCTAGCACCTCTGATCACCAAGGCGCGGCCCACCATCGACCTCCCTGAGACCCCGGCGGCCAACACCGGACTCTGCCAGTAGTCTCTTTGGCGGCGGATCCTTCGTGCAGTTGCCAGCTGGTCGTGCTGCCTTCGCGCCAATCCCGCGGCGCCCGGGAGCCCACAGATTGATTTTGCTGAAGCGCTTCTTTTATAGATTTTCTGTGACACATTGCTGGACACTCACCCCTGTGCGTTTGCTCAAATGCCTAGGGAGACCCAGTGCCTCCAGAGCCTGTGTAGGGACATTTTTTTTCATGGTTTGACCCTCTCAGTAAAACGGTTTCTGATGGGAAATTCTTTGTTGTCACGTGTTTTGGGTTGGGTCTTAGGGGAAGGACCATGCGCAGGGATGTGTGTGTGTGTGTGCATGTGGATGGGAGTCCAGGGGCAGCCCGACGTGGTACTGGGACCTAGGTCGCTTCTCTAGACTGCCCGCGCAGAGTAGGAGGGGGCGAATTTGGTTGTTGAGCACCATCATAAGAGAAGCATGGCCCATCTTCAAACCCCACACCCCCCTTTCCCGCAAATGACAGGGACCCCTAGAGAAGAGATCTGGCATTCAACGACTCAGCAGGGTATCTCTGAGAACCCAACTTAACCTGGAAGATGCTGGGATTTCCATTGGCCTGGAGAGTCTTTTCTGGGAGTCCGTAGCAGGCAGCTGCTCTTTTCGAAGCTCCAGGTCGCTCTCGGTTGCTGCCTGACCTTCTCTTCTCTCACGGCCTTTCCCACTCTGCTCCAAACACATCTACCATTCCAGGCTTGCCTCGCGACCTGGGATTTCGGAGCTAAGTTTCTCACCTGTCTTTGTTCACTCTCTGCAATAACTCTCCAGAGCCTGCCACCCAGCTGACCTGCTCCAAAAGTGCTGGCTTGAGGGAGAAGACTTTGGAGGCCAGGAGATGGGAGGATGGCCACCTTCCCAGTGAGAGAGTGAGGGAATAGTTGCATGCCATTACTGGCTTGACCTGACTCCTTCTCATCCTTGCTGGTGCAGGAAACTTCCTCAGGCACTGCCTCTCTCTGCACATGAAAGGAACTGGAATAGGAGAACCTCCTTCTCAGGCTGCTGAAAGGGAACACTGACTGCAGGAATACATCCAGCCACGTGTTCATCCCTGTAGAGGATCCTTTCTCATTCTGCACTTTCTGAATTCAAATACACATCTGGCCTCAGATTCTCTGCATCCTTTTTTTTTTTTTTGAGTTGGAGTCTCACTCTGTCACCCAGACTGGAGTGCAGTGGCCACTACTGGCCCCTGCAGTCTCGACCTGCTGGGCTCTGGCGATCCTTCCGCCTCAGGCTTCCAAGTAGCTGGAACTACAGGTGCACACTACCATGCCCGGCTAATTTTTGATTTATTGTAGAGATGAGGTTTTGCCAAGTTGCCCAGGCGGGTCTCGAACCCACGGCTCAGGCAATCCACTCACCTCAGCCTCCCAAAGCATGGGATTACAGACTGAGCCACCAAGCCCGGCTTCTTTGCATCCTTTTAGTCTTGAGTCTCAGATTGCTACTAGTTCCTGTGTTCATTTTTTCTATATTTAGAAATAGGAAATACAGACAAGAAAACATACAGACATAGCATTACCTGTCAAGTTTTTGCCACATCTCCTAGCTACATAATGACATTTCTTCATTTCATTTAACAAAGCCAATCTCCTGAATTGAATTAGGGTTATTTATTTCCAATTTCTTTGAATTACACATTTTCCATTTAGTTTTGACTACAAACTTGGTGAACTAGTGGCAATGATACTATGCCCTAGTATGTGGACATGAGTGTGTTTGGGGGGTTAAAGCTAATGAATTGTCGGTAGTTAAATATTGTTTTTCAAGAATAGGTGCATTGTATATTTTATGACAGCTTTCTCTTCGTGTATCACTGTACCTATTTGGTACCTCTTGTACTCTACATGTGGGAAGTATGTATTTTCCAGGAATGTAAATATTGTTGTAATCACTCCATGATATCATTTGGATTAAGTGGCAAAATAAAAATGCACTGTTGTAGATTTTGAGCTTTTTTTTCCCCAAGAGTTTGAACATAGTTAAATCCAGTTTTTTTAAAAAGGGAATATTTTGTGATACGAATGGTTTTTGGCATTTAACCAATCTGTGAAGGTAATGTTACCTGTTTGAGATGAAGATGAACATTCTCACCAATCCTGGCTTCAAGTCACCCTCAGTTCTTTGCCATGCAGGGCTCTCCAGAAGGCAGTGAGTGATTTGGTAATGAGCCCTTTAGGCAAGCCAGACAAAAGAGTCAGAGAGAAGGAGTCTCTGAAAGACAGAGAGGAGGTGTTTAAAACTAGATCTCCAGACTGGCAATGGATCACCTTGGGTGTCCTCAGTGACCATAGTGACATCTGCTTGGTGCTCAAGCGACTCCACAGCATTTCCCAGGCTTTGGAACAATTTGTTTCCAAATATTGGTTGTAGAGAGACCTCTCACACTTTTAATCATACCAGCATGGGTGTAGAAAAGTTCTTCCCTCTCTGTGGTGGGGTAGGGACAGCCTCTAGTCTCTGGCTTGTTGTAGTGTGGTGTGTCCAAAAACCAGTGGCTAAGGAGCTTCACTGGCTAATGTGAAACATAGTCAGTCTTAAAATTTGGGCAAGTGTGTGAGTAGAAGCAGGGTGGGTCTGGCATCTCTTCAGAAAAAAATCTTTCTTTTCAATCATTTTTTATGTGGAATCTAGTGAAGGGGCTGCTCTTGGGTGTTTAGTGTCAGGGTTCCCAGTAATGTCACGGATGTGTATCTTCTTATGATGTTTAGAAACAGAAAGGGGCTATTCCATGTAGCAATGATGACAGAATGATAATTTGAGTGTCCTTATGGGACAGCAGATATGGAATGGGTGGCAGAGGTTTATAAGGGGAAAATATCTGAGTTAGAAACAACCAATAAAAAGGAATCTGTTAGAGATCATGGAAATGTGCGAATTACAGAAAATAATTTAAAAATTACCTGCATACTTAATATTCTTCCATACAAAGAAGGCATATGTCCACAAAAAGTAAATAACACATTGCAAAACTTCTAGGTATGTGAATTCACTGTAAAAAGGAAACTGTTTCTATCTGGGGAAATTATATGAGAAATAGGAAAAGCAGAGCAAAAAGAAAGTAACAGCTGTTACTTTTGTGCTATTACTAAGAAGTAACAGCACAAAATCATGTAAGATGGGATAGGGTCCTGTGAAAAACACTGGAAATGGTGGGATGACATCATTCCATTTACTCACTAGGTATAGAGAGCACAGCAAAATTGTACACCGCAAAAGAAAACATACAACTGTAATAAAGAACTGGCCCCTTCTTACCCATCCCAACTTGCTAGATATGCCTTTACTCGTTAGCATAGCTGATATTGAAACTTGAGGATCTCGACCTCTTAAAGACCCCATTTCTGAATGCTGTCACATTTGGGATTATGTTTCAAATGTGAGTTTTGCAAGGAACAAACTTTCATATCACGGTGTCCTATTGTAGAGATAGATTTTACTATCTTAGGTCAATTAATGGTTATGTCAAAGTGAAACCTCTAAAAAGCTCTAGGGAAAAGGGGTCTATGAATAAATTCCTGGCTTGGGCTCCCTCACGATCCCCTCTCAGCACAACAACCAGAATAGAGTCTCTCCAAGGGTCCCTCCAGGTCAATATAAAAGCAATATGGAAGTGTGCAATCCCAAGCTTCCAGAACACAAGGGGCAAAGTTGCTCCATTAAGTCTCACAGCGGGAAACACAGAGTAGCTGGGATTCTGAAGTCAGCAGCTTTTGTGTTTATATACTCTTCTGGTCTCTTGGGCAGTCCTAACCAGATAATAGCAATATTCGTGTTGACCTTAGTTCTAGTAACAAATTCTGTCAGAAGATGAAATTAGAGAGATTAACATAAAACCCTAACATCTTGGATGAAATTATCAAGAACCAAAATCAATTGGTGACAGAGTAGCTTTAGATATAAGAGAAAAAGTCACTTTTCTGAATTGTAGAGAGAAAGCTTTTTGGGAGAACTCTGGTGAATAGAAAGTTTATTATTGTTCCCAACCTTATTGGTAATGCTGGCACATAAATGGGAATGTTGTTCTGCCTGCAGAGAGAGGCTTGAGAGAGAAGGGTGCCCTAAAAGACAATTTGCGATGTTAGTGAGGAACAGGGCAGTGGTAGTAACCCAAATCTTTATCCTTTGTTTTTTTGTCTTTTGTTTTCTCTGTATTTTTTATTGTGATATGCATGCCAAAATTTACCATCTTAAATCTTTTAAGTGGACAGATCACAATGTTGTGCCTCCGTTATCAAAATCAATCTCTGTAATTCTTTTCATTTCTTAAAAGCGAAACTCCAGGCAGAGCAAAATGGCTCTTGCCTGTAATCCTAGAACTTTGGGATACCAAGGCAGGTTGCTTGAGCCCAGGAGTTTAAGATCAGTTTAGACAATATAGTGAGACCTGACTCTACCAAACAAAAAAGAAAGAAAATTTAGCCACTCAAGACTTTTACAAAGTTCCAAATGGGACATGTTTCTAGTGGTTGAAAAGTCTTTGCCTGAGTTATGGCTATATATGTGAGAAGACCTTTTTAAATATAAACACATCTGCATATTTACAAGCCCATTTTATGCATTACTGTAGCTGCCCCCCTCGATTTTTTGAACACCCCTTATTTCTCATGATAATGGGTGCAAAGATTATTCCGATATGTTAGCATTCAAAATCTAGGAACAAATTTTTAAAAATACATCATGATCTAGTAGAGTGTCAGGACCTCAATTTGGCTTACCATTTTAAAATCAGTCAATACTCTCTACCACATTAACTAAACAAAAAAGGAAAATCATATAATAATCTCAGTAGATGCAGGAAAACTTCTAAAAAATACAACACCTCTTTGTTATTAATGTAAATTCCTTATTAATCAGATCATATATACTCTCGTAATATAATGAAGTATATGTAGGGTTCAGATGGACAGGGTGAGGGTGGAGAGGCGAGGGAGGTGAGGCACGCAGCACTGCCAGGGCTGGCAAGTCGGAGGTGCACGCTGGCAACCCAGAGATCAGAGTAGATTGCAAAGAATTGCGACACACAGAGGTGAGAGAAGAAAAGATTTATTTAAGAAAATTTCACCCCCCACAGACAAGGAGTGGGCCTACACTCTAGGTGAGTGTGGCGTCGTAGCCCCCCAGAGTCCTGGCTTAAATCCTTTTCTTGGAGATATTGCACGTGACTACTGTGACTTCCTTGTTGACCACCTGTGGATGTCTTGGAGATCCTGTAACACAGAGAGCCATTAATGTCTGCCCACGTTATCATAGCCCCTAGAGAAGGGCCTGACAATGATTCTAATTATCCTGCACCTTCCCAAAGGACATTCCTTAGACCTAATGGAGGGTTTACCTCTCTTTATCTCCCAGGCATTCCCACTGGGTAGCTTCGGGGGATCCTTGGCTTCCCTGTAGATAGTGCCCAATTTACTGGAAGATCGAATCCCCAACTGCTCTCCCTCTGAGCAGTTATAACTTTTGTAATTACAAGTTTCATGACTTTTACAGTCTTTGACCAATGCACGATGTCTTAGGCCTTGTAAATTCCCTTTGCTCTAGGCAAGCTTGTTGCCGCTATGAGATACCTCTGATACCTGGAAGTCTGTTTCTGAAAAGACAACGTCCGTAAAGTTAGTTATACCTAATGTGTGCAATTCTCCAAAAGCATAGCTTCTACTTTCTCATCATTGTGTCAGGGTTTAAGAACAAGATGAAAAATGGTTTCCCATTGTCAGTCTGTCCTTTCAGTATACCTATAAGAGATCCACAACTAATGTTCTTCCTAATAGTAAAATACTAAAAACCTTCTCCTCCCAGGTATTGGAACAGGAAAACACTATTAACTAGTATTACTACTATTCATATCCAGAAGATTAAGGGGAGATGTAAAAGAGATAAAGATTATAAAGAAATAAAAGACCTTTTTGTTTGTTTTTTGCCAAGGAGTCAATTGTGTGTACCTGAGATATACAAAAGGATTTTCAATCAAATTTAAAAAGTATTTGGGAAGGTCATCAGATAAATAACCAATGTGTAATCTGGGTTTTCCCAGATACAAACCTGGAGAAAGTAATTGAATAATTTTCCTTGGGTGGTGCAAACAACACCAGAAAGATAGTAGGGAAGTGATACAGGAAACAGAAACCACCTGTAAAGCGTGCTTATCAAGTCACTTTCCATTGTGGCTGACTATGTTCAACTCTAAAACAGTTTTTAATAAATTTTAAAGTATTCAAATCCTATCATACAAAGTTTAATCCTGTTAAGAAACTTTGTAAAGTGTTGTAAAATATGTGAAGAAACTTTTTGACATGTTAGCCTAATAACAAGAGAGACTCTTTAAAAGAAACTGATAATCATTTATTCGAGAATAGGGCATTATAAAAGAAATATGTGTGACATAATAAACGTGAATTCAGTAATGTAAGGGAAGACAATTTTTGTTGTTGTTTCTTTTTTAAGTTGGTGTCTCACTCTGTTCCCCAGACTTGTATGCAGTGGCACACTCACAGCCACCGCAGCCTCTACCTGCAGGGTCAGGTGATCCTTCTGTCTCAGCCATCCATGTAGCTGGAACTACTGGCATGTGCCACCACACCTGGTTAATTTTTTGATTTATTGTAGATATGTGGTCTTGCCAAATTGTCCAGGCTTGTCTCGAACCCATGGGTTCAGGTAATCCTTTCCCCTCCCAAAGTGCTGGGATTGTAGGCACTAGCCACTGCACCTAAGACAGTAGTTGTGAAGAGAAATAAGTAAAATCATATAATTGTTTTGAAATGATTATCCTTGACTACAAAGATCAATAAAAAGGATCACATGAATTGGAGGTTGAAAAGGCAATTGCTGAGGTCTTTGAAGGTCCTGACCTTATAGACCCACCTATGGTTGGGTATACCAACACTCCCTGACACCTGTCTCTGGGTATCTGGGTTGCTCTACCCTGCCACTGATAGAGTTAGCAAGACACAGTTAATCAGTGGGGGCCCATTTTGGATTGAGTGCTGGGCACCAGGGTGGACTGTCTTCATTTCCATCTCAACATGACCCAACCCAAAGAGTCTTGCTGTGACCTTTGGATCCACCTTTCAGCATTTGTGGACTAACCAATCATAGATTGAAAATATTTGAGAAAAATAACAAAATGGCAATAAAAATAATATCATTTAAAACAATACACAACAATAAATGTTTATGTCATATTTCTACTGTGTGTTGTCATTCTTTGGTTCTCTGGAAAGTCAATCCCTCCAGAAAAGAAATCCCCCTAGAAAGTCAATCCCTCGAGAAAGAAGACCCTGGTAGAAAATCAATCCCTCCAGGAAGTTAATTTCTGTAGAAAATCAATCCCTCTAGAAAGGAAATTCCCCCAACATTTCTAAAACTACTGCAGGATCTCTGTCTTTCACTTGTCCCATTTACTTGACCAGACCTAGTTCCCTCTGGGAGGCCCTGCTCTGACCATGCTCTGTCTTCAGCATCCTGCTGGGAAAGTTGAACTTCTTCTCTGTCACAGATATGTGAAGAAATGCTTCAGCTACTCAGGCCCGCCTGTTTAAAATTCTCACAAGGAACTGTGATCTTGTCGGTAGCTGTTCTAGAAGCCATGGTTTTGTTACTAATCAGTAGGACCTTTTCCAAGTTCAGTGTTTCAGTGAGGGTTGTGTGAGCTGCAGTGGTTGAGGCAACGACTGTGGTGTTGGCTATTGTTGCTGCTGTGAATCGCCCATCCCTTTCAATGAGGTCACAAACAGGTAAACTTTTTCCTGAAAATGAATGTGCTTGCCTTCTGCTGCAGGCTTCATCTTCAACATTGTCTCTTTCTTCTTAAACCGGGTCATCTATCTGTAAAGGGATGGTTTCTTTGGGGCATTGTTCCCATAAACTTTGTGTGCAATGTCACTGATTGCGTAATGTTCCCACCAGTCTCACCATTACTTTGATGTTCATTTTAGCAGAACTTGTGTTGCTCTGACATGGGTTGGGAGCCTGACCTACATCAGTCTCTCGCCCACCTCCTCTCACTCACCCGACACCTCTGGCAAAGACCCTTCCTACCATAGACCTCGCCGAGGCCCTGACGGCCACCACCCAATGTCACCAGTCTCTTTGGCAGCAGATCCTTGGGGCAGTTACCAGCTGAAGCTCACGCTTCCTTCATGACACTCCCACGGCACCTGGGAGCATGGAAATTTTATAGCTTTTCTGTGACGCATCACTGGACACTCATCCCTGTGTGTTTACTCCATCGCCCAGGGAGAGTTTGTGCCTCCAGAGCACTGTGTAGGGACTTTTTTCATGGCTTGACCATATCAATAAAATGGTCTCTCGTGGGAAATTTTTTGTTGTCACATATTTTTAGTTGGGTCTTGGGGGAAGAAACAGGCACAGAGATGCGTGTGTTTGTGCATGTGGCTGGAAGTCCAGGAGCAGTCAGATGTGGGGTGGAGCAGGGCGCTTGGGCCCTGGGTAACTTTTCTGGGCTGCTTGCTCAGGGTGGGAGGGGGTGATATTTTTTCTTTGTCATGTGGGGCTCTTCAGCAGACAGTTGGGGTCATGGTCACTTGAGTCCTTCAAGCAAGTCAGAAAGAAGAGTCAGAGAGAAGGAATCCCTGGAGGACAGAGTGGAGGTTATAAAAACTAGATCTTCAAACTGACAATGGATCACCTGGGGTATGCTCAGTGACCTTAGTGACATCTGCCCAATGTTCTGGTGACTACACTGCATTAGGCTGGCTATGGAACAATTTGTATCTAAATATTGGTTGTAGAGAGACTGAAGGTAATACAGGCCTCGCAGCCTTTTAATCATACCAGCATGGATGTAGAAAAGGTTTTCCCTCTTTGTGGTGGACATGGACAGCCTATAGTCTGGGGCATGTTGTAGTGTGGTGTGTCCAGAAACCAGTGGCAAAGGAGCTTCACTGGCTACTGTGAAACACAGTCAGCTTTTAAGTTTGGGCTAATTTGTGAGTGGAAGCAGGATGGGTCTGGCATCTCTTCAGAAGGAAATCTTTCTCTTCAAGGATTTTTAATTCTGAGTCTAGTGAAGGAGCTGGTTTTGGGTGTTTAGTGTTAAGGTGCCCAGTGATGTCACTGTTGTGTATCTTCTTATGATGTTTAGAAACAGAAAGGGACTGGTCCATGTGACAATGATGACTGAATGGTAATCTGAGTATCCTTATGGGACAGCAGATATGAAACAGGTGGCAGAGAGTTAAAAAATGCAAATATCTGAGTTGGAAGCAAGCAATAAAATGAACCTGTTAGAGATCATGGAAATGTGTGAATTACAGAAAATAATAAATTACCTACATACATAATATTCTTTCCATAGACTGAAGACATATGCACACAAAGTAGTAAATAAACATTCCAATACTTCTAGGTACTTGAATTCACAATAGAAAGGAAATCATTACCAACTGGAAGAATCATATCAGAAAAGGGAAAAGCAGAGCGAAAAGGAAGAACTAAGAAGTGACTGCAGAATGTCACATAAGTTGTGATTGGATACTGTGAAAATCACTGGAAATGGTGGGATGACATCCTCGCTGTTGCTCATTAGGTATGGAAAGCACAGCAAAGTTGTATACACCACAAGAAAATGTACAACTGTTAGAAAGAACTAGGTCCTCCTTACCCGTCCCAAGGTGTGCTAGGTGTGCCTTTACTGATTAGCATAGCTGATATTGAAGCTTGAGGACCTGGCATCTCAATCCAGCTCAAGCATGAATTAGCTTGGGAATCTGGTCCTAAAGTGTAGGTAGAGTCTGACCTCTGAGAGGGAAAGAGAAGAGATGTGATAGGTTTAATTTGTCTTGGCATGATTGTCCTGAGCAGGGGTAGCTTTCTAAAGTGAAAGCAAAGGGCCAAAATGGGGACCCTGCCCCCAAGAAACTTCTTCTTTCCCCACTCTGCAGTCCTGGAAACTGTCATGGAGTTTCCACATTGCCATCAGAATTATTCGATTTTCATCTTAATCCTGTCAGACTGGAAACCAATTTGCAAGGCAAATAAATACCACTCACTCAGGTATAAGAACTGGGCTTCCCATAGACTTCCCAAACAAAGCAGATGGCTACAAACAGGCACAGTCCATACAGAAATGACTCCTTTACCTTTTCCTAGAGCAGTTATGAGGCTTGTACTGAACTAGAGGTTAAGAGTCATGGAGCTCTGTTCATTGACCTGGGAAGAGCTGCGTTGGAGGTGGGCATGTCTAGAGCCCCATATATCACAAGGCATCATCCAGGCACACTACTGGACATGAACATTGGATCACTTTCCTGGACTAAGCTGCCAGTCCTGTCAACACCCTAAGATTCAGGGAAATGTGACTGCTGGTGCTTGTGGGCTACTGTGCTGGGCTTGCAGCAGGCTGGAAGCACTTCCTGAACTTGAGAGGGACAAAAAATGCCAATAAAATCCACATGAGAAAAAATCCTCCTACCTCCATCAGCCACCATCTGATGACCCAAGTCTAGCTAGAGGTGCATTCTGTGTACAGTGGCCAGGCTGATCCATGCTACCTCAGCCTCTTGCCTTTTCTGCCCTGGATCCCTGAAATTTCATTATATCAGAGACTTCTTTAGATGATTCTCTCAGAACAATTCATTGTGTAAACACCTCCACATTTGCAATGGGAGAGGTTCTCTCAATTAATTTATCCACAAGCATTAAATTTTCCTTTTTTTGTGTGTTAATCCTAGTTTATCCGTGGTGAAATGGAAGGATATAGAAGAGATTGGTGGGAGGGAGGCTGGTGGGGGAACTGGCACCAGACCCTAGATATCCTGACTTTGCTTTTGGAATGCCATTTGGTGGACTCTTCTCCCGTGGTGGAAACAAGAAACTTCTGCAACAGAGAAGGCAGCCATGGGCTGAGCACTGTGAGGTGGGAACCTTGTAGTCTTGGCTGGGCCTCCAAATTAGGCAGACAGGCAGGCAGCAGCCCCAAGGATTCGACTTACCCTTGAAATGTCCCACTGGGTCCTTCTCACATTCTGAGTCTGTCAGGCCACCTTTCTGAAGTCTTTCTGTAGTCCTTCTTGCCATGTTTACTGCAGTTCTCCTGCTTCTTAATTCTTTGCATCAAATAATTGGGCTGGATTACAGCAATTGCTAGGGGAGAGACCTCTGATTGTGACCCAGGCTTCAGTTATACTAGCACAGAATTAGAGAATGATATTCTTCCATTGTCAGCAGGGACTGTCCAGGGACATTCTGGGGTCATTCTAGCATGGCCAGTGGCAATGGAACTCCAAATCTTGGTCTCAAAGTCACCCTTAAGTTTGGGCACCGTGACTGGCTCATGCCAGTACACTTAGTACCTTGGGTGGTCAAGGCAGGAGGATCACATGAGCCCAGTAGTTCGAGACAAGTCTGGGCAACATAGCAAGACCTCATTTCCTCAAAAAATTCCAGAAAAATTAGTCAAGCATGCTGACACATATCTGTAGTACTAGCTAAACAGGAGGCTGAGGTGAGAGTGTCACTTGAGCTAAAAGGTTGAGACTTTGGTAGGCTGTGATTTTGCTACTGTGCTCCAGTCTCAGTGACAGACTGAGACCCCCACTCAAAAACAAAAAATAGGTCAGTTTTAAAATCTGGGTAAATGTGAGACTGGGATAATGATAGGTCTGTAATCTGATAAAGAGGAAAGCATTCCACAGACAATTAAAAAAAAAATTAGAATCTCTAGCTAAGGAGCTGCCTTTTTACCTTTAGTTCTGGGTCTTCCCTGTACTCCCCCTACCCACTGCCATTCCCAGCTCAGAACCACAGCACACCCCTAAAGCTTCATCTCTGGACTACTCTGGTTACCAAGCAGAGACTGGAGACTCTCTTGAATCGTGTCCTAGAATCCATGTTTAAGGAATTCACAGGTACAAAAGACATAATAATATATTTATTTATTTGCTTCTTGATGGAAGTGCATTATGAAAGAATAACTTTCAAGAAAATTGTGATCGTAATAAAAATTCTCAAAATGTCCTGAAAACAGAGTATGCAACTTGATTATTTTTGTTTTATTAAGAAATTTGAATGTAGGAGTGAATCTTTATGATTTTTAAAGACAAAAAGATGATGTAATAAGTTATTGGGCATAAAATAGAAAATATATGCACTGTTATATTTCCTTTTATGCTTTCTAGAAAAAGAAACACAACACCCAAACAGCTTAATCACAAAGAGATTTATTAGGAATAAAGATAACTGAACATTTGATAAAGTGGCAAAGACAGATTTTCTATTGAATTAATAGAAATGAATCTCAGGACCTTAGTCCTAACTGGCTCCTAAAGGCTGAAGTGGTCAAAAATTGAAAAACCTGAATCAGGCAAGTAGTATCACAGCTGTCCTCTTTGGACTCTGTGTAAGTAGGCTTCTCTGTTGGGTACACACGAGCAGCTGAGATTTCAATTGGGAATGCTTTTCAGACTCTCTGGCTTTCTGTAGTGGGATAGTCCAGGATAAGGACACTTGTTCAGAGCCAGGAATATGCTAAAATGCAAAAACAGCATGCCTACCCTAGACTGAAGATTGAGACCTCTGAGGAAAGCATCACGTGGATAATTGTACACACAACAACAACAACAATGACGATGACGAAAATAGGACAAACTCTTTGTTGGGTACACATTCTTGACCAACCTACTACAACTTAGGACAGATAGCATGGGAAACAATGGTCAGGGGGAGGGAAATTTGAGCATGTCAAATTACTCCAGTTCCAACTGCAAGTGTTTGGAGTCAAATGACTCCTCCTTGATCCCTTTGCTCTAAGGTAGCTGAACTTGTCATTTAATACCCTGGAAATTTCATCTTGAAAATTTTTTTTGCATCTTCCTCAAAAATGTACTCAATAAAAAACCTTTTCATTTACCTTATTGAATCATCTACGTCAAAAAATTATGGTCAATAAAGCGACTTAAGATGCTCAATAATGGTGTAAGATATTTTATCTTCAGAGTTTTTTAAAGATATTTGTTCTCTTTTTCAATAAAATTATACTTCAAGGTCAAAGCCTCCTTTTTTCTGGTTGGAATGGGGGATGCTGGTGAAGTGGGTAGTGGGTATAAGCTGTGTACAGCTGGGAATGGGTTCTTGTTGGGATGTATAGCACTCTGGATTTAGACAGCAAATACACCTAAAGATTATCTGTAGGAATGGGAGGTTAGTAGCTGTGGTCAGCAAACAAAGGGGCTGACACCTCACAGACTTCAAAATCAGCTTTAAGATCTGGTACGTTTGGACAACAGATGGGGAGAGGCAGTGTCAGACAAATATAATTAAAGGTGTAGTTCTCCTTCTTGGTTGGCCTAATGCGTGTTCTTTCTGTGTCTATCTTAGTGGTTCTCTCAGAATCTGCAGATTGCTTTGCTATTTCCACCAAATTTTCTTTTGTGTTTTTTTTCAACACCTTGATTATACCCTAACCACCAAACATTCTTTACCTTAAATTACAAGTTAAGCCTTCTGATTCAGCATGTCCCAGAGCTAAGACCAATCCAAAGGAAGAGGTATGTCACTAGGCAATCCCAGTCTTGGAAGAAGTGTGAGGGTGACTCCAGAGGCAATGATGACCCAGACATGGTGAAATCATCCATCTCCTGTGTAGCCAGGTGAAGAAAAATGCCAGGATTCTCGCATGGTTCCTGTGTTTGAATTTCTTGCATCATTGACTCTCAGAAGTTAACTGAATTTCCTTTGTGGAAGAGATGTGACAGTTAGTGGTTGGAAATGTTCAGTAACCAAAGCAGTTGTCACATTGCAGTCATCCATAATTTAGTCTTAAGACCTGAGAGATGAGAGAGACTGGTGTAGGAAAAATAAAAGTAAAAGAGAAATGTTGGGCTGGGTCAGATGTATCATGCCTGTAATCCCAGCAATTTGGAAGGCCGATTCAGGAGGATTGTTTCAACTCAGGAGTTCCAGATCAGCCTAAGCAACAAGCTACAAAAAAAAAAAAAACATTACCCAGGTGTGGTGGCATGCATCCATAGTGCCAGCGACTTGGGAGGCTGAGGCAGAAGGATGGCCTGAGTTCGGGAGTTTCAGTCTGTGGTCAGCTGTTATGTCACTGCACTCCATTCTGCGTGACAGAGGGAGACTCTGACAAATAAGTAGGTAAGTAAACAAACAAACAAACAAATAAATAAATAAATAAATAAATAGAAAATTTGCCTTTGAAATGCTTAGTATATTTTCTCTTCAATTCAGTCTTAGCTGTTCACATAGCACCTTTTTGTTGCTTTGCTCTCTTTGCCATTTTTTGTTAATCTTTCTACCCACCATCACCATATATAAATTTAGACCTCCTATTCAATGTCCCCTTGAAACTCAGACCAAGACAAAGGAGAAATACCACTGTCATTTGAGATCCCAGACTTGGAAGGTGGGGCGTGAAGTGGTTCTCATTAATGGTGATGATACCAGTCACAGGTGATTTTAAGCACCAGGATTCTCAAGTACTCATCCTATGATTTAAATTTCACACTTCCTTGATTTCTCACACATTAGTTGATTCCCTGTACTTCACATACACATTAGTAAAGCAGAGTTTAATTACAGTATCCGACCATATCTATGTGTTACATGGATGCACTCCCTAAAGCATAGGCTAGCCCAACTTTATCTCAATAAGTGAAAACTAAGAGTTTAATCTAATTGTTCCTTTCCAATACTTTTGGGGAAAAGATTTTCACCAGTATAAGCTCTGTGGTGCTTGAAAGTATACTTTCTTTCCTATAAGCTTTTTCTAAACCTCTTATACTTCACCCCTTAATTCCTAAAATAGCCACTCCACTCTTCCCAGCTTTCCTAGTTATCAAAATTCTCTACGCCACCTTCACTGAAACATAAGTTGTCACTTAGTCATTAAATGAACACTAGCGTTTTCATGACAAATTGAAAAAGCAATTGATTTTGTTCACCTATTGAACCACAAGCTGATATTTCTCTATTTCAGACTCTATTCTAATTCCTCCATCTAGGGTTGACTAGTGAAATATATATTGTACCAGCTGAGGAGTAGATGATTGGATGTATGTTGTAGACATGTATGTGCCTTTATTTAAATATTTAATATACTGCTTTAGTTATAAGAGAATACACGTTATAAAAAAGATAATTATTAAAGATTGCTAGAAAATTATGTTTACTTTTTGTTTTTTTTTAGTTGGAGTCTCACTCCATCCTCCAGGCTGGATTGCAGTGGCACACTCACAATCATCCTAACTACAACTTGCTGAGCTCGGACGAATCTTCCACCTCATCCTTCCAAGTAGCCCGAACTACAGGTGTGCACTACAATGCCTGGCTAACTTTTTTTCAAATTATTATGCATTGTAGAGGTGAGATCTCCCCAAGTTTCCCAGGCTGTTCTTGAACCTGTTGGCTTTAGGCAATATCTCTTTTTTCTCTAGCTTCATAATTAAATATTTTATGTTCTGACGTTAGCGCAAATAACTTAAAGCCATTTCATTAAGGTAATCTAAACAAATATTTTTTAGTTAAAAAGAAAGCACAGTAACACAGCTAAAAAATATGGAATATTTATTATTTTATTTAGAGTTGTGGAGTACATGTGAGTATTTACTCCATAAATTAATTACTGCAGGTGAGGTTTGGGCGTCTAGTGAGCTCTCTCTCCCCTGATAGTGGATCTGGCCCCAGTGTGTAGTTGTGTGCCCCTCATTTCTCCTCCTTCCCTCATTTAGCAGTGTCCAGAGTCTGTACTTCCCATCTTTGTGCTCATGGGGTCAGTTATCAGGGAAAGGTGTAAACTCAAAGGTGATATTGCTGTGGTATTTCTTCTCAAGATTTTTAGGAACAAAAATAGAACACTCAAATAGTTGAGACACAAAGAAATTTATTGGAAGATAAACTTACAAACTTATAGAAAGGTGAAGACAGAATTCAGTCTAAACATCAGGGAATGACTCTCAGAACCACATTGTAAACTGACTCAGGAGAAGAGACAGAATCAGGAATTAGAAAGCATGGACTAAGGAAGTTCCTTCCACAACCACTTTTTTTTTTAGGAAGTATGCAGTTCCTGAAAAACATTAAAACACCGAGTCATTAATGTGTTTGTGAGAAATATGTTTCCACAGCCTCTGTTGTTGGAGAGTAAATGCTGCATTCTAAAAAAAGAACAATCTGACAATGTTCAGTAAAATTAGGTTTATATGTGGGACAATTCATTAGTACATATCTTAGAAAAAAAGTAACACAGGCCCATAACAGTCTATTTTTTTTGTGGTGTTGGTGACCTATGACAATCTGAATGTCAACTGTAGGACAGAGGGGAAGTATGGCAGAAACTAATATTCCAGAGCTGGAAGTAGCAGATGAAATGTGCACATAAAGATCTTAGAGACTTGCAGATTAGTGGAACATACTGAACATAACAAGACATATAACCTGATACTTTGAACGTAAATTGAAAATACATGCAAACAACCATTATGTTGCTTACTATAAGACTAATTTTATTAGGGTTCTCCAGAGAGACAGAACCACTAGGAAATATAGAGATAGAGATAGACAGAGATACAGATACAGAAACATGATAAGGGAATTATTAGGGGAACTCGTTAGGGGCTCACGTGACTGTGGCAGCTGAGAAATTTCTGGACAGAGTGTCTACAAGTTGGAGTCTTGGGATGCTGGTAGCATGACTCAGTCCAAATGTGAAGGTCTCAGAACCAGAGAAGCGGACAGTGTGACTCTCAATCCAAGGTCAAAGGCCTGAGAACCTGAGGGCCATGGTGTAAAGTCTTGTAGTCCTAAAGATAGAAAACTTGGAGTTTTGATGTCCAAAGACAAGAGAAGAGCAACATATCTGAGCTCTCCACAAGAGAAGTTTCCTTTTTTTTCATCTAATCCTCTGCTGATTGAGTTATGACTGCCCACACTGAGAGCAGACCTTCCCCACTTAGTCTGATGACTTACATGTTAGTCTCATCTGAGAACATCCTCACAGATGCACCCAGAAATAATACTTTACCTGTTCTCCAGGTAATCTTTAGTTAATACTCAATCCAGTCAAGGTGACACCTAAAAATATCCATCACACTATTGATACAAAAATACACCATTAAAGCATGACTATTATCAAGTAAAAGAATAACACGTATTGTCAAGAAAGTAGAGAAAAGAGAATGCTTTCACACTGTTGGTGAAAATGTAAACTGATGCAGTCATTATGGAATACATTATGAAGATTCTTCAAAAAAAGTAATAAAAAAGTCTACCATATGATTAAGCAAACTACTCCTGGGTATATATCCATTAGACCTGAAATAAAGATCTTGCAGAGATATCTAAACTCCCATGTTAACTGTACCATTATTCATAATAACAAAGATATGGAAAAAACCCTAAGAATGTACACACGATAAAGAAAATGTAGTATATGTACACAATGGAATATGAGTCCATTTTTTTTAAAAAAAAAAGAAATCCTGCCATTTTCGACAATATAGATGAAACTAAAGGGCGTTATGCCAGACTTAGAAAAACAAATATTATATGATCTCACTAATATGTTAAATATAGAGGAGTCAAACTCACAAATGTTTTTTAAAAAAGAAAGTGGTATGGTGATTACCGGAGGGTAGGGGATGAGGGTAACAGGGGGATGTTAGTCACAAGGTACAAACTTACAGTTATGAGAAATAAGTTCTGGAAACCTAATATATAGCATGATGACTATAGTCAATAAAAATACATTATATACTTGAAATCTGCTAAAAGACTAGTTTTAAGTGTTCACACCACAAAAAAGGGAGGATTATTATGTGACGTGATGTCCATATTAATAAACTTGTTTGTAGCAATAATTTAACAACACACACCAAATCATCAAGTTGTACACTTTAAATATATAAAATTTTTCCTAAATAAAGATGAGAAAATTTTGTTTACATATAAGTACATATGTACATAAATAAATAAATAAATAATACCAGGGAAAAGATACACCTTTAAATAAAATGCTAAGACAGGGATTGCGGTGGAAGTAGGGATAGTAGACAAAGGGGAATAATGAAAAATAGTCTGCATGTAATTACTATAAAAAATAAGTATCCTGCAGAAAAAATGCTATTGAAAATGTGACATTATCCCAATCCATTTGCCCTGCAGATATGGAAATCATAGCAAGTTTGAAGGTCACTTTGGTGAACATAATCTAGACAAAAATAGAAAAAAAATACAATTTTAATTAAGCACAGGACTCTCTGAAAGGAGAGTGTACTCTAGTCTAATTGCTCCTTCACTCATTTCCCTACCTTATGTGTTTACTTGAGGACCTAGGATTTCTGCCCATCACCACATGAACTAGCTTTATGGTCTGGACTGTGGTCCATCTTCACTGAGTCCCAACTCTAAAGTAAGGCAATGTCTCAGATATGGGAAGAGAATTAGATATATTAATATAACATGTCTATGTTTATCTGAAAAGATGTTGTATTGTGAATGGACACTGCCAATAGTTGGGCCTTTTCTCTCACCCCATCCATCCGCTGCCTGATTCAATAAAAACTCAAGAAATTTCAAAGGTCCCTTCCAGAATGATATAATTTTTACCATAATCCTACCAGTGTCTGAAACAATTTGCATGAATAAAGAATGGGAATCCCCACATAATTAGATTTTGGTATCTTACTACATGCCACCTGGCCTGAACCAAGAGCAGGCTTGGACCTGGACACTCGATAACTTGGCAGGGCTTAGCCGCCACTCCTGCCAATGCTCTCAGTTCTGTGGGAAAGCGGACGCTGGTGCTTTCAAGTTGCTGAATTGGGCATCCACCAAGAAGGGAGCTGTTATTGAAGCTGAGAGGGGCCAAAATTGCTGTTGAGACTCAGAAGTCCAGGAACCAATGACTAAAATGAGGAAGGAGCTCCAGTAACCTCAACAAGAGGTAGATGCCACCATCAGAGAAGTCTGAAGGTTTTGGTACCAGTCAGAAGATTACACCACCTGGGCAAGCAGACAGAGAGATGCCCAGGGATCCTCCCTGAGCCCAGGCCACTCCCACAAGCTGCTGAAAACCAAGGCTTTCCATATGGAGGAGGCTGCAAAGGGGAGGAACATCAGCCTTGCTGCAAACCCACAGCATGACCATCTCCAACCAATGCCCTGGAAGGAACCAGAGATACCCCAGTGGGGGTGCTTACCCTGTCCCTGTGGCCTATTGTACTGGAACTGTGACCTACACGCATAAGAGCCCTTTTGCTGTGAAGATCATTCTTTGTTTTGTTCTTCTGAATTGCCCTAAATGTTTTTTAGTTAGAAAATATCTCTTCACATAATGAGTTATATGTTAACGTACTGTTGTCTGAGATCTACTCAATTGTGATGGTTCTTCGGTTGAAACTGCATATGATGATTAAAGTGTTTCCCCTTTTCTCCACTTGTGAAATTGATTAATTTTAGTTGGGTAAATCAAGATTGGAAACTGTATAGATGGCCCTGAAGCAGAATGGAGGCATGGATCCAACTCAGAGGTCTTTTTGTTTTGTTTCTGTTTTGTTTTGTCTTTAGATGTCTCACTCTGTCATCCAGACTGGAGTGCAGTTCCATGTTCATAGCTCTCTACCGCCAT
Source organism: Tarsius wallacei (assembly GCA_963574415.1). Taxonomy (NCBI): domain Eukaryota; kingdom Metazoa; phylum Chordata; class Mammalia; order Primates; family Tarsiidae; genus Tarsius; species Tarsius wallacei. Next base: position 3,147 of record CAUYQG010207022.1, on the reverse strand, counting down.
GAACTCCTAGGCTCAAGTCATTTTCCCATCTTGGCCGCTCAACGTGCTGGTATTATAGACATTAGCTTCCAGGCGTATCCCAAGTTTTTCTCAACAAGTAGTCATGGCTGAGTATGGTGGCTCAAACTTGTAATCTCAGCACTTTAGAAGGCTGAGATGAGATGATTGCTTGAGACCACATCTCAATAAAAAAGAAAAAAAAATTAGATCAGCCTCAGTGACTCCCTTCTGATAATCCTGCACTTTGGGAGGAGCATGTAGCAGGATCGTTCCTGAGAATTTGAGACCATCCTGGGCAACACATGTGAGACCTCCCTCAACAAAAAGATTTTTAAAAACCCTAACTGGGTGTGGTGGTATCCACCTGTAGTTCCAGCTACTAGGGCAGCAGAGATAAAAGAATTGCTTGAATCCAGGAGTTGGAGGCTGCAGTGAATTGGGATCAACCACTGCCCTCTAGCAAGGCAATGGAGGGAGTCCTTGTTTCCTAAATAAGTAAATTGATAAATAAATATTGGCCAGGCTTTGTGGTCAGAGACTGTAGTCCTAGCTACTGGGGAGGCTGAGTTGGGAGAATCATTTGAGACCAGGAAATCAAGGCTGCAATGAGCTATGATGGTGCCGTTGTTCTTCAGTTTGGTTGACAGAGCCAGTCTCAAAAAAAACAAACCACAAAGACCATGCAGCACTGGTGGGACCTAATACAGTGAGAGCTCACATTGTTATGATCAAGTAAGTGAGAAGAAGTTACGCCAGCAAGTTGAGTCTAATTAATTATGACTTTATTAAACGCGTGGGTCAAGAGTAGGCAAATTTGCCAGAAAAACTCTTGGCAAATTGGTACAGTTTGTGACAAGATTTTATAGGTAAAATTTGCAGCATTGGATATGTAACAATTAGTGACCATAGTAACTATTAGCTAACAACTGGGCAACCAAAATGGGAACTTTTGATTGTTGGGGAACTTTGATTAATTTCATGTCCAGGTATAGCCAATGCTCAGAAAGTCCCTGGAGCTCTGTCATTAAGATATAGTTTAAGGTAGTTACATAGAGACAAGGAAGAAGCATTATTATACAATGGAGTTACCTTGGTTAGGTGACTAACAGAATATAATAACAAACTATGAAAATGTCAAAGCGTAACTTTTGATTTCAGTTAACGAAGCATACAATTACATGGAAGTTATGGCAAAGGAATTCTGTAATGATCAGCAGGCAACAGTCAGCATCACCTGCCCAGAGGAGACAAAACTGGGGATCTGTTGTCATGGGAACGTTACTGTAACCACATGTAGACATTGGTTCTTAGGTCAGGCAGGTAACGAAGATGAAAGTTTTAAACAAAATGGAGTAAGCTGGTTAATATTATTACTTTGCTAGCAATTTGATTTTATTAACTGATTTAGCTTATTCCATTCCCCCTTTTTAGTTGTGCATGAGTCAATTCCTTGACTCTTTAGTTAAAGGAAGGAAATTATAATTGGTTCTGGTATACAAAAGTTTTACTGTGTGACTTGTTTCTTGACAAAGTTAACAAACTAGTTTAAAATGCAAGGTACCAGATCTGGAAGAGTTACTTTAAACTGGATTGAGTTTGAGTTAGGTGTTGTATTTTGGACAGCTAAAACTTGTCCTGAAGTAAAGGAACTTTAAGTAAAAGCATAAGTAGTATAATAAGCTGAACCCAAAGGGTGCTTGCTAGAATAAACCAGGGTAAACTTATTTTAAGCAAAATAAAGCAATAATACATTCAGTACATGAGAAATAAAACAGTGTTAATAGATCTTTCTTGCAACCTGGCCATTCTGTAGGAGCTGCAGAAAGCAGTGCTGCTTTAAATCCTGGAACAAGTGGGATAACAAAAAGGAGAAGCAAGGGATGAGTGCAATGCATTCAGCTATGGTCAAAGACTCACGGTTTGTGCTGCTGAGTGGTCAGGTGATGTAGGACAATGGGCATGGAGGGTGATTTTGAGAGGATTATCAGGATGTTGGTTGACAGTCCAGTTGTTGTTTGGGTGAAGGGGCATGTCAGCGTTCCAACTGTAGGCTTGGCTGAGCCAGGCTTCGGCCTCCGTAGCTTCCTTGACTTGTGAATGATGGATCCACGTTGGTATCTTGCTAAACTTGAATGACATTGGAGTGGTGAGGATGACTTCATATGGTCCTTTCCAGGAGGGGCTCATTCTTTTTTTCCAGAACTTTCTGATGTAGACCAGATTTCCAGGCTGGAACAAATGACACGGTGTGGAAGTTGGAGTTGGCAGTACACCACAGACGTCGGTGTGGACAAGGTCCTGCACCTGCTGTAAAGACTGGAGATACCTTAACAGAGATTGATTAGTAAACTCTTTAAGAATAGGCTCCCGTATGCAGGGTAACGGGGGGGGGTCTTTCAAACATGATTTCATAGGGAGTAACCCAGCCTTATATGGGGTACATCTAGTTTGAAGGAGAGCTAGGGATAAGAAATTTACCCATTTTTCACCGGTTTCTATTTTTGATTTAGATAAAGTATTTTTTAAAGTCCGGTTCATGCGTTTTACCTGTCCAGAGCTTTGTGGTTGGTAAGCACAATACAGTTTTCATGTGATGTTCTGTGCTTTACTAACCAGTTGCACTATGGACGAGTTGAAGGCAGGACCATTGTCTAAGCCAATAGAAAGAGGAAGCCCATACCTAAGAATTATTTCATTTAACGAGTATTTTGCAACCGAAGGGCAGTTTTATTTTTTTTTTTGTGGCAAATGCTTCTACCCATCCTGAAAAAGTGTTTACTAACACCAGTAAATAGTTGTATCCTGCATGTGGAGGTTTTATTTCAGTAAAGTTTATTTTCCATTGTTCACCAGGGCTTAATCCTCATGCCCTGATTCCCGGAAGGAGTTTTGGCCCTTTCTTGGGATTGATGCGAGCACAAGCAAGACACATTAAAGTTGCTGAATTAGCTTGGTCTTTTAAGTTATTTATAATATGAAAATGGTTTAACATTTCAGCCATTTTGGTTCCTCCTAGGTGAATGATAAGGTGGAGTTGTCATTAATTTTTCTGCAAGAACTTCAGGTAGAACAATTCTGGAGTTTTTAACCCACCAGTCATCAGCTTTTTTGTATGCTCCCCCAGCTCTGCAGCCGCTTCTTCTCTAT
>CAUYQG010207021.1:0-10593 GCA_963574415.1 Tarsius wallacei | reverse complement strand
GGGCTCCGGTGATCCTTCCGCCTTAGCCTTCCAAGTAGCTGGAACTACAGGCGCACGCTACCACACCCGGCTAATTTTTTTGATTTATTGTAGAGATGAGGTCTCGCCAAGTTGCCCAGGCGGGTCTCAAACCCAAGGGCTTAGGCAATCCACTCACCTCAGCCTCTCAAAGCGCAGGATTACTGGCTGAGCCACTGAGCCCGGATAGTTAAAAGTTTTTATATAATAACAGTGACATAAGCCGGGCTCGGTGGCTCAGCCTGTAATCCCGTGCCTTGGGAGGCTGAGGTGAGTGGATTGCCTGAGCCCGCTGGTTCGAGACCTGCCTGGGCAACTTGGTGAGACCTCATCTCTACAATAAATAAAAAACCAGCCGGGCATGGTAGCGCGCGCCTGTAGTTCCAGCTCCTGGGAAGGCTGAGGCGGAAGGATCGCCAGAGCACAGCAGGTCGAGGCTGCGGTGGCCGGAGCGGCCACTGCACTCCAGTCTGAGTGACTGAGTGAGACTCCGACTCAAAAAACCAAAAAACAAAAGACAAAAAAAACAGTGATGTAATCCTAAGAAGGAGAGAGAAACTATAAATTCATTTGAGTATTTCAAGTAAGCCTCAAACAAGCATTCACATAAATGAGTATACTTTCATTGAAAGGAAGGAAGAAGAGGAAGGGAGAGAGTTAAGGAGATAGGAAAAGAGTAAGGTAGAAAGAGAGTGAGGGAGAGAGGGAAGAAGAGAAGGAAAGAAGTAAGGAAAAGAAGGAAAGGAAGGAAGGGAAGGAAGGAGGGAGGAAGGAAAAACTAAGGGAGAACGAGAAAAAGAAAAGAAGTGTCCACAAATAATTCATTGTTTCTAATTTCTTATAGGGCCCAACTTAGTAAGCATCATAAGTGTAGCTTGTCTCAATGCTCAGAGAGTGCACGCAAAAAATGATGACTGCTAAAGCAATCAATCAGGGACCAAACTAAATACAGTAACATAAACTATTACCGGCAATTAATTAAATTGTACTCAGATGAAAACTTGTACTTAAAAAAACAAACAAATATAAAACTTCCTGATTCACATCCCTCTGATAATGTTTCCGCACACTAGATGGCAATGAACTAAAGCTTTAAATGAAAGTAAAAAGAGTCTTACATAAGTTATTTAATATGGATAGAAAAAGACGATTATTAACCACTTTGTTTTGAAACATATCAACTTTTGACAGCAGTGCTTACCTGGGAAGAGATCTGTACATCTCATAAATATCTCCCAATAGATTAGCCCAAGTGCATACATGTCTACTTGTTTCAAAGCTGATTCACAGTCCCTCAGGTTCACTGCTCCTTCTAGCACTTCTGGTGCCATATATCTGATTGTGCCAACCTGATAAATTAGAGTGATATTTTTCAGAGAGAGAAAGTAGCAAATTCTGAAGGGCAGGCATTAGACCAGGAGTTATATGTAAATTTTTGTCATGACAATGATATGTTATTTGACTGTAAGCATGTCACTAAACCCTTCTACTCATATACCTTTTTTACCTATAAAATGCCCTTCCTGAATAATTAAACTGTGGTAAATCCATTTTAGTGAATACAATTCATCAAACAGAATGAGCTAGACCTTCCTAGATATATCAACATAAAAATCTGTAAGAAAATTATAAAACAATACATACACTATTTAATATTTTTAGAAATTCACAAAACTACATATGCGTATGTATAGATATATATATACGTGAATGCAAAGGAAAAAGTTGGGAAGGATATATTCTACATCGTAATGGTGATTATCAGAAGGGAGACTGTCCTATCCCAAACTTAGTAACTTTACTCTTGCCTCAAAAACCAGTTTCTACAAATTTCTTCCTAATGCTTATCAAAATAACTTAGAATGACAGTCATTTCCAAAATGAAATGATGAAATTTGCAAAGGTCTTTATGCAATGTCATTTGTATTTCCTATTTTTGTAATTCCTAATATTCTATAATGGTCATAATGAGAATAACTGTTCTGAGCAGTGGATTTTTTAACACAATTCATTATAATTTCAAAGTATGCCAGTGTGATATCTTTTGCATACGCTCACCTCACTTATGGCTGCATTATCTTCTTCCCCTGGGCGCACCAGTCTATTTCCAGTCAGCCTCATGGACAACCCAAAGTCACTAATAACACAGGTTCCATCGTTTTTCACCAGTACATTTCTGCTATTTAAATCTCGATGGGAAATTGCAGGTTTATAATGATCTGTTCGGATAATTTCAAACATCCATTAATGCTTAAACAGTACTATTAGACATGAAAATAACATGCAGATAATGAGAACTACATAAATATAGAAGATAGTATTATTTTTCTGCCCATTAATTTTCTGTTTTCTAAAGCAGAATTTATTGAGAGAACAGAAAAGCTCTCACAGTGGGAGGGGACCCGAGGGGGTTGTCCCATTAATTTTCTACTAGCAAAAAAGAACACAAGAAATCAAAATTTCAACTCACACTCATCACTACTTTCTGATATATAATATAACTCCCATTGCATAGTTAATTAAGCATTAAACATTAAGCTGAAATTAAGAGCCTACATGCTGCTGCTTCTAATTCTAACACATATTTTTTTCCTCTTCATTTCTAATTCTAACACATTCATTTCTAACACACATTTTTTTTTCCCTCTTCATTTCTAGGGCAGCAAAAGGAAGGAGTATTTAGTATAAATACCAAAAAACAAGTCAGCTTGTCTAAAATATCAATGAAAAACTAATGTGGCTCCAAATCTTATTGTAGATCTTATGCTGTTCTCCTATGGCTTAACAGATCAAACCTGTGACAACATATCCCAGTTACACCCCAAGGTTTAGCCATGTCTCTAGATCCACCTCAGCTTTTCAGATCTATCTAGAAATAGTTTTACAATGGCTTAGAAGAATAGATGGAGGAGTTGATATCTCCCATCAAGATATGAAAACCTATTTTCTGATTTTACTGAAGCAAAGTAGTGTCACACTCATTCTACTAGTTGTCTATTCTTACTACTAGACCATAGGCTCCATGAAGGCAGAAATAAGGCATATTTTATCTGAATTTTAAAAGCTTGGCACAGAGGAGACACACAGTAAATGCCTGCTGACTGAAAGAATGAACCTAAGCCCTTCACCAAAAACATTACCTTATTTTTTTCCTCTCTTTAAGGAAATTTTATATAAACATCACATTAAATAAAACCATAGTTCTGGAAATAAAATTCTATACCACAAATTTTGAAATTGAAAGTATCTCCCTAGGCATACAAAAAATAGAGCAATCAGAACAAAGCAATAAGGTTATAGAGTATTAATTTAGGCATAAATAGACTCAGTATTTAAATATATTTCTTTCATTAATGAGCTTTCAAATGAAATTTCACCATCAATGAAACTACAGAAAGGATAATTATTTCTTTAACAAAAAGAAGTTAAGCATCAGTAAATTTGAAGAAAACAGGAGTCACCAAGTTTCTTCATCTAAGAGTTGATTTATTTATCATTTTCTTCCTTACCCACTTTCTGTTCTGGTCTTCCAAAGTCTGTATTAACTTGGCTCTACTCAATTGCTGTAAAAGCTGCATTTTTTACTCCAGATGAAACCATTAGCTGGGCTCGGTGGCTCAGCCTGTAATCCCACACCTTGGGAGGCTGAGGTGAGTGGATTGCTTGAGCCCGCGGGTTCGAGACCCGCCTGGGCAACTTGGTGAGATCTCATCTCTACAATAAATCAAAAAATTAGCCGGGCGTGGTAGCGCGTGCCTGTAGTTCCAGCTACTTGGAAGGTTGAGGCGGAAGGATCACTGGAGCCCAGCAGGTCGAGGCTGCGGTGGCCGGGAGCGGCCACTGCACTCCAGTCTGGGCGACTGAGTGAGACTCCAACTCAAAAAAAAAAAAAAACCATTAAAACCACAACCTAAGTATATGTGGCATAATCTTGAGCTGATACCTATATGGGAACATTTCTGGAGACATTGAAATATGCCTATATACTAATACCAAATCAATATTTAAACTAAAAGATCTCATGCTTTAGGGAAAACCAGGCTACTGATGAGGGGAATGTGCAATGAGTCAGTGAGGCAGTCAGAAGCAGTATACTTCCAGATATTATTAAAAAAGAAAAAAAAGCCGGGCTCGGTGGCTCAGCCTGTAATCCCGCGCCTTGGGAGGCTGAGGTGAGTGGATTGCCTGAGCCCGCAGGTTCGAGACCCGCCTGGGCAGGCGAAACCTCATCTCTACTATAAATAAAAAAAATTAGCCGGGCGTGGTAGCACACGCCTGTAGTTCCAGCTACTTGGAAGGCTGAGGCGGAAGGATCGCCGGAGCCCACCAGGTCGAGGCTGCGGTGGCCGCAAGCGACCACTGCACTCCAGTCTGGGCAACGGAGTGAGACGCTAACTCAAAAAAAAAAAAAAAAGAAAAAAAGCCAGAAAAGAAAGGGAAACTGAGAAAGGAAGGGAAGAAGAAAGTGGGGAAGGGAGAAGAGAAGAAGAAACAAGACAGGATTCCTCATCAATGCAAAGGTTAGAACTACAGATATCCTCAGTATTCATTTTAATCTTTTTTACTTGGGTGTGGAGGGAGGAAAATACACAACGATTTTGCCCTGTATGAGGTGAACATCTTAAAGGAAAGTACAACAAGATATTATTTAAATTGTTTTTAAAATACTGAGTTTTTCTTTTTTAATAGTCTCTCTGTGGATATCTGTACAACTCCCGCCCTCCAAAGGACCTGAAAGGATATACACAAACTACTTAACAGTGGTGAAGTTTGAGTTGTCGACATAGTTTTTTTGTCAAATTTTTCTTTGGCAATAAGCATACATTACTATTATCATAAGGAAATTAACTCATAGGGTGAACTAATTACAACAGGTTCAATTCTTCCACTCTGAAGCAATAAACAGCGGAATAAATAATAGTAGTACCATTCCTTACTATCAAATTTCTGCTCTAAACAACAAAGTTACATAAGATACTAGAAAGAATAGGATTCTCTGAAAGGACTTTTTTTTTTTTTGGAGTCAGGGCTTTACTCTGGTTACCTAGGCTGGAATGTAGTTGGCAAAATCACGGTTCACTGCAGCCTCGACCCCTGGACTCAAGCAATCCTCCCACCTTAGCTTCCTGAGTAGCTGGGACTACAGGTATGTGCCACCACACCCTGCTAATTTTTCAAAAATTTTTTGTGGAGGCAAGGTCTTGCTATGTTGCCTAGTTTGGTCTCAAACTCCTGGGATCAAAAAAATCCTCCCGCTTTGGTCTCCCAAAGTACAGTGACTGCAAGAAGAAGCCACTGCAGCTGGCCTGAAAGGATATTTTACATGTTTTAAAATAATATAGTATAGGTATATAAATGGTCATTGACTTAAGATAGTCTGACTTACGATTTTTCAACTTCCCAATAGTGAGAAAGCAATACACATTCAGTAGAAACCATACTTCAAGTATTCATATAACCATTCTTTTTTTTTTGCTTTCAGTACAGTATTTGGTAAATTACATGAAATATATAGCACTTTATTATAAAATAACCTCTGTGTTAGAGATGATTTTGCCCAACTGTAGGCTAATGTAAGTGTTCTGAGTATGTTTAAAATAGTTTAGGCTAAACTATGATATTCAGTAGGTTAGTTATATTAGATGTATTTTCTTTTCTTTTTCTTTTCTTTTTTTTTTTTTCAGTTGGAGTGTCACCCAGACTGGAGTGCAATGGCACGCTCCTGGCTACCGCAGCCTCGACCTGCTGGGCTCCGGCGATCCTTCTGCCTCAGTCTTCCAAGTTGCTGGAACTACAGGCGTGCACTACCACACCCAGCTAATTTTTGATTTATTGTAGAGATGAAGTCTCGCCAAGTTGCCTGGGTGGGTCTCGAACCCGTGGGCTAAGGCACTCCACTTGTCTCGGCCTCCCAAAGTGCTAGGATTACAGGCTGAGCCACCAAGCCCGGCCTAATTTTTTTTATTTATTGAAGAGATGAGGTCTCATCAAGTTGCCCAGGCTGGTCTCGAACCCCTGAGCTCAGGCAATCCTCTCACCTTGGCCTCCCAAAGTGTTGGCATTATAGGCTTGAGCCACCGCGCCCAGCCCAGATGCATTTTCAATTATAACCCCTCGTAAGTTGAGGAACGTCTATATTTGGGAATAATTTTTAATATAAGTAAAACTATAAATTCAAATAACTACTATAACTTACATGCAATAACATCTACATACTCAGTTTTTAAAAACTTATTTAGTGGTAACATTAGCAAATGTTTAAGAATAACAGCTCTATTTAAATAAAACTTTTATTTGACGGCAATCATTCTATTTGGCCAATATTTGACTTGAGATCTTGTTGAATCACGCAAACTTTGAAAAGAGAAATTAGGATGATATTTTAAGTTCTATGCCAAGCCATTTTTTAAAAAGGAGATACGATATTTAAAAGTTAAGTGGACACAGTCCAATGGTTAATGTGCTAAAGTAGTAAAGTAAGTGCATCAAGTTGCTGACATAGTCAGGAAAAGGAAGATGTCAAGAAAATGAACTGATAAATTATTCAGGGGGAATTATTTTTATATGAAGCATCAGCAAGGAAAGATAATCCATGCTAATATACAATGGAACAAAGACCTAAGAAAATGGATATATTGAAATTACCTTCACCAAAGAGGTCAGAGAGACTGAAAATATAATGACAGGGCTACGGTATAATGAAAAAACACAGCAAGGGATGAAAGCTTAAGAAAGCAAGAAGACAGAATTATCACAGCAAAACAAATTTAGGGGAGCCTGTGAGGTGAGGTGTATACTGAAACAAGGTGAGAAAGCAAATGTGCTAAAGAAATGTTTTGGACAGCTAGCAAAACTGTGCATGAAAGCTGAGGAAGACTGCAGTTATGACAAGGAATATGACTACACAGTTCTGAAACACTGGCCAAGACTGAGTTTCTACCATGCATGCACCTACTTAGTCACAGAAGCTAACTGTATTTAAGGAGGCAATGCACACAGAAAAAGTTTTGACAAAATTATATTCTCAGCTCTTTTACAGCTAAGTGTGGAATATATTCTGGGAAACAAAACAAGCACAGGAGTAAGACTTCTGGAAGTAGAAAGGGCAATTTTACTTCTCCTTCTTTTTTCCTGCTCACTAGAATCCAGCATGAGGAACAATGAGATGACTTCGAAAATGAAAAGACATATACAAGGGATGGTGGGGAAGAAATACAGGAGCCACAGTTCCTGATAATACCATGCTGCTGACAAACTAATCCTAGACTGTCTCTCTCTAGATTTTTTTTTTTTTTTTTTTTAGTTGGAGTCTCACTGTCGCCCAGACTAGAGTGCTGTGGCACGCTCCCGGCCACTGCAGCCTCGACCTGCTGGGCTCCGGCGATCCTTTCACCTCAGCCTTTCAAGTAGCTGGAACTACAGGTGCACACTACCACGTCCGGCTAATTTTTGATTTATTGTAGAGATGAAGTCTCACCAAGTTGCCCGGGCGGGTCTCGAACCCACGGGCTCAGGCAATCCACTCACTTCAGCCTCCCAAAATGCTGGTATTACAGGCTGAGCCACCAAGCCCAGCCTCCTCTCTAGATTCTTACATGAGGAAAAAAAACAAAAAACAAACAAAAAACAAACAAAAAAACTTATTGAAGCCACTGCTGTTTCTCTACCCTGATAGATATGGCCAAACCTAATTCTAGCTAACAGAGACACAGATTTATAAAAAGATACATTTGTTTTTATACTAAACACCAACCCATGGAATAAAAATCTATGAGACATTAAAACTAAAAAAGTAATAATGCATTGTAGTTCATTTAATTAAACAAAATATATAAAAGGAAAATATAATGTAGCCCAGCTGAGAGGTTCTTAACCTAATGTCCATATAAATGGACTTCAAAAGGTCTGAGAACCCCCTGTAATCAAAAGAATACTTTCAGGCTGGGTGTGGTGGCTCATGCCTACAATCCCAGCATTTTGGAAGGCCGAGGTGAGGGGATTTCCTGAGCCCAGGTGTTCGAGACCAGCCTGGGCAATATGGTGAGACTTTGTCTCTACAATAAATAAAAAACTTAGTCAAAGTCGGGTTCGGTGGCTCAGCCTGTAATCCCGCGCGTTTGGGAGGCTGAGGTGAGTGGACTGCCTGAGCTCACAGGTTCGAGACCCGCCTGGACAACTTGGCGAGACCTCATCTCTACAATAAATCAAAAAATTAGCTGGGGGTGGTAGCGAGCGCCTCTAGTTCCAGCTACTTGGAAGGCTGAGGCGGAAGGATCGCCGGAGCCCAGTAGGTCGAGGCTGCGGTGGCCGGGAGCGGCCACTGCACTCCAGTCTGGGCGACAGAGCGAGACTCCAACTCAAAAAAAAAAAAAAAAAAGAAATAACTGTGAAAACAATCGAAATCCACTTACTTATCCACTTTTGACAATTTTATTTCCTAGAAAAACTTATGGTTTAGGAAGATTAAATGAAAAACCAGTCCTAAGTTTTTCTCCATAAATATGGAGTTAACTCACTTTTGAAATACAGAAAGGTAATTTACCTAATTTCAATTTTTTCACAATTAGTTATTATTTATAATAACATTTATAGTCTAGTAAAGTACATATGATATAAGATATACCATCTTATTCATTTGAAGGGTACATTTCAGTGGAATTCAGTACAACCATATTGTTGTGCAGCCATCACCACCATTATCTCCAAAATTTTGGGTTTCACCAATTTTTGCATGTATTGTTTCGTGTTGTGTATGTACAGAGTTGTATGCAATTTTATTTCATGTGTAGATCTGTGTACTCAACACAAAAATTGACTTGCAGGACTATTCCATCACCACATACTAACCCTATATAGTAAACTAACCTGCCTTACTCCCAATTCCTAATTCTGGCAATAGTAATCTGCTCTCCAACTTGATAATTGTATTTAAATACTATATAAAAATAGTATCATAAAGTAACTCTAGAGATTTGTTTCTTCACTCACATAATTACCTTGAGATGCATCAAAGTTTTTAAAATCAGGTATTAAGATTTTATTTTTTATTACAGTATTTCCGAGTAGAATCCAGTGTGTGAATGTTTCATAGATTATTCAATCACCAGAGGGCCCTTGAGTATTTTCTAGTTTTTGACTATTACAAATATAATTGCTATGAATATCCATGTACAGGATTTTGTGTGAACATAAAATTTCATATCTTTAGGAGAAATATACAGGAGTGAAATGGTTGAATTGTATGATAAGGGCTGACAAACTCTGCCACAGTAGTTGAACCATTTTTCATTTCCTGTAGCAATGCATGATTGTTCTATATTTTCTGTTTTCTCAACAGGATTTGATATTATCACTATTTTAAAACTTTAGACTTTATGTTGGGGGAAATGTGATATCCGATAGTGGTTTTAATTTGTATCTCCTCAATGTCTAATTCTGCTGACCATATTTTAATGTATTTTTTTGCCATATACCCTCTTTAGTCCATTATCTGTTAATATCTTGCATATTTTTTGTTATTTTACTATTAATTTTGTTTTTTTCTTTTATATGTTAGAGAGAAAACTCTTTGTCACAGACGTATGTTTTACAAATACAGTCTCCGAGTCTGCAGCTTATTTTCTCCTCCTCTCGTCAGAATTTTTTGAGATACAATACTTAAATGTTGATGAATCCAATTTTTCCTTGTGAATTTTAATTTGTTCCCATATAAATAAAGTCTAGTCCTAGCTCACCCAAATTTTCTGTTTTCTTCAGACAATTGCATAATTTTAGTTTTACATTTATGTCCATGACTCAATTTTTTAACTTTCTGTTTTGGAATAATTTTATATTTATAGAAATTTGCAAAGAAATGTACAGTAAGGTGCTATAGGTGCTGTGTACCCCCTGCCCAGTCTCCCCCATGTATTAACATTTTGGCTAACTATACTATAACATGAAAATCAGAAAATTAATGTTGATACAACGCAAATAGTTTGTTCAGATTTCATCAGTTACATATTCTGCCTCATATGCATGCATCATTATGTACAATATGATACCATGTGTAGTTTTATGTTACTATAATCACATCAAGATACATGACTATACAATGAACACAACAAAAGAATAATCCAAGAAGGATAACAATAGTAAAATCTGAAACTTTTCCATTGTTGTAAATATAAAAATACAAGATACATATGTGAAAAAAATTTGCAGTGGTAGTCACATGGAAATCTAAACTTTTTTATGACTTCCAGTTTATAATAAAACATAGCTGTCAATAACCAAGGAAACATAGTTATGCTCCGTATAACATTTGGTCATTGGTGGGCTTCATCTATGACAGTTCTATAAGATTATAATGGAGCTGTCTTATACATATGTACCATTTTGTAATCTTTTTTTAATAAAAATTTTTATTTTAAAATTGTAGGGTACAGTTAAGGGTTAGGTATACAAATATGCATTGTGCAGGTACCCTTGTTGATGAGATGTGCCCCTCCATCCCCAGACAGATATTGACTACCGTTCATCCCACCTCCTTTCTCCTGCTTGCCCCCCCCCATAGTTTCCTGCCACTGTCAATCC
>CAUYQG010207015.1:0-13723 GCA_963574415.1 Tarsius wallacei | reverse complement strand
CATGTCTACTTTTTATAGATTGCTCCCATGTATTTGAGAAACATTAGGTACTTTCTAATTATTGGACAAAAGAGTTCATGTGTAATCATTAGATATTACCTGTTTTTTTTGACTTGGAATCTCACTCTGTCACCCAGGCTGGAGTGCAGTGTCATGCTCACAGCCACCGTAGCCTCAACCTGCTGAGATCAGGTGATCCTTCCGCCTCAGCCTTCCAAGTATCTGGAACTACAGGCATGTACCACCAAGCCCAGCTAATTTTTTAATTTATTGTAAAGATGAGGTCTTGCCAAGTTGCCCAGGCTGGTCTCGAACCTGTGGGCTCAGGCAATCCTCTCATCTCGGCCTCCCAAAGTGCTGGAATTATAGGTGTGAGTCACCGTGCCTGGCCCCACCTGTTAATTTTATTGACCAAATTTCTGTATCTAATTTTTTGCCTTCCTGAATTTTTGTTGTTTCTGAGAGAGATGTGCTAAAATCTTTCATTCAAATTCTCAGCCAATTTCACTTATTTCTAGCAGGTTTTATTTTTCATTTGTTTGTTTGTTTTTTGGCAACATTGCTAAGTGAATGAAGTCTTAGATTGCTATTTTGTTTTCATAAGAAACTGGCCTTTTATCATTGAGTAATGAGAATCATTCGCCAGGTGTGGCGGCCCAAACCTGAAATCCCAACACTTTGGGAGGCAGAGGCAAGAGGATTGCCTGAGCTCAGGTGTTCGAGACCAGCCTGAGCATCATGGAGAGATTCGTCTCTACAATAAATAATAAAAAAAAATTTGCTGGGCATGGTGGCACATGCCTGTGGTTCCAGCTACTTGGAACGCTGAGAGGGATATATCACCTGAGCCCATTAGGTTGAGGCTGTGGCGGTCGTAAAAGTGCCACTGCACTCCAGCCTGGGCAACAGAGGGAGAATCCGACTCAAAAAAAAAATTGTTATCGCTGATAATGGTGTTTGCTTTTCATGTAATTAGTATTTTTCCAATATATCATCTTTCTTCCCTTTTCTTACCTTGTAAATGAAAGGGCTAAGCCTAGAAAGGTTAGGCTAGGTAGGTCAAAACAGTACCAGAATCCAAATCTAGGATTATCTGACAGAACACAGATAATTGAAAATGCTTCCTGAGCTTTGGGAGGCTGAGGTGAGTGGATTGCCTGAGCCCGCAGGTTCGAGACCCGCCTGTGCAACTTGGCGATTCCTCATGTCTACAATAAATAAAAAACTAGCTGGGCGTGGTAGTGCGTGCCTGTAGTTCCAGCTACTTGGAAGGCTGAAGTGGAAGGATCGCCGGAGCCCAGCAGGTCGAGGCTGTGGCGGCCGGGAGCGGCCACTGCACTCCAGTCTGGGCGACAGAGTGAGACTCCAACTCAAAAAAAAAAAAAAAAAGAAAATGCTTAGGTGAGTCTAATTTTATACAATTTGGCCCATGGCAAGTCACTTCAGGTAAAAGACTCAGGTAGTGGCCAGACTATAAGGTCAGTAGAGAATTCTAATAAAAGATCCACAGTAGCCAGAACTTTTTCCTTTGTCCAGTGTTTCACTTCATGTTCCAAAAACAGTGCCTGACACTTAGCAGGTATTCAAAAATATGTACTTAATGAGTGAATTGTTGACTAAAATTACCTCAGTGGATCATTTTGCATTGCTTTTTTCTCACTTAGGAGAAGAGGCTTGGGTAGATATATTGTCCACTCAGCCATTCACAAACCATGTGACCACTTACAGAGTACATCTACCTTTGTGAGCCACAGCTGAGCCAGTGCAGAAATGAGGATTTTCCTCCCTACACTGCCTCAGGCTGGTGAGGAACATATAAGGTAATGGATGTAGAATAATATAGGTCAGCTAACTTTTAAAGAATAACACTTACATAATAAAGTATATAAATTACATATGAATTGTACACGTCTCATGTGTATCCTTGATTTTTTATACATATGCATATACTCATGTAACCACCATCCAGACCAAGATGAAGACCTGTGCATCCTAATACAGTGACCACTAACCACAAATATCTAGTTAAATTTAAATTAATTAAGCCTAAAAATCCAGCTTTTCGGTCATACAAGCCACCTTTTCAAGGACCCAGTAGCCACATGTGCCTACTGTACTGTACCCACTCTATCATACAGCACAGAATGTGAACAATGTCATTGTGACACAAAAGTCTGCTGGGCAGCCTTATGATAGAATATGTCCTGTGCCCCTTAAGTTTCTTTTATGTACGTGTGTAGACAATATCCACCCCGAAAGGGCAACAGTACTCTGACTGATGTGCTCTGTTGTGTTTGGCTTCACTCAACACATTATCTGTGAGACTCGTCCATGTTGATGCAGGCACTGATAACTCATTCTTTTTAAAAATTGCTGTGTGATGTTCCATTATCTGAATTTACCAGACTGTATATATTCATTTTTTCCAATACTAACTATTCGATACTAGGTACTAGGTTAAACATTTACCCAAATTAACTTATTTTATTCTAACAAGAGTCGTTTAAGATAAGAATTTATACTATTCCCATTTTATAGATGGAAAAATGCATGCACAAAGAGGTTAAACAACCTTTCTCAAGTCACACAGCTAAGCCAGGAACCCATATGGGCAAGCTTTCTCTGGAGCCTCTGCTCTTTGGACATGATACTAACTCTCTCACTTGTTTTTTGTCAGACAGTACATACCCATGAGCGTTTCAATTTGTTAGGCCAAATAGATCGTTTCTATTCCATGGTTTTTCTTTTTTTTCATTTTGCTTTTGTTTCTGGTTCTATTAAAATTCCTCCTGCAAGGCCCTAGCATTCTCAGAAATAATTCCATAGTCTATGCTCTTGAATATTGCTGAGCGCTCTCCTCCTGTTAGAGCCCAGGATTTCAGGATGGCATGATTGCTGGTGATGGTGCAGACACCAATCCCTTCGAGCCCAGCCCAGAATCACACTCCATCATCACATAGAATGGGGGGAGGAGGAAGGAAACATGGCCAGTCTTTGTAAATGTATTTGTGAATATATTTAATGTGGCCACTAGATAAAGCAGAGTTGTTTTGCAAAATCAAGTCATTCTGCTGCCTTCCTCCTTCCTGAAGGTCAAGTGAGAGATAGGCTGAGGCCAAGCATGCTACTGACTTGGGTCATTTTACCTGCTGTTCTAGCTGTTGGAACACCATTCCCTTAGATACCAACTTGGCTGCTTAGCGACCTCTTCAGGTCTCTGTATAAATGTGATTTTCTCTACAAGGTTTCTCCATGCCTTTTTGTTTTATCTTTTTATTTTATTTTATTATTTTATTTTTTGAGTGGGAGTCTCATTCTGTTGTCCAGACTGAAGTGCAGTGGAACGCTCCCAGCCACCGCAGCCTCAACCTGCTGGGCTCCGGTGATCGTCCCACCTCAGCCTTCCAAGTAGCCAGAACTACAGGCGCGTGCCACTGGCCTGGCTAATTTTTTATTTATTATAGAGTTGAGGTCTCGCCAAGTTTCCTGGGCAGGTCTCGAACCTGCAGGTTCAGGCAATCCACTAGCCTCGGCCTCCCAAAGTGCTGGGATTATAGGCTGAGCCACCAACCCCAGCCGACTTTTTGTTTTAAATAGCCCACACATTCCCCAGCAATTCCTGTTCCTTTGCCTTATCTTTCTCTCTAATGTTTAGCACCATCTGATATAGCCTATGTTTTATTTATTGATACAGATATTGCTGTATTTGCTCCATTAGAAGGCAAGCTTCATGCAGGTAGGGATTTTGTCTGTCTGCGTTGAATCCCAAGTACCTACACTAATGTTTTCACATAGCAAGTGCTCAATGAGTAAGTTAATTAATAGGTGCATTTTGAGCCGGGCTCAGTGGCTCAGCCTGTAATCCCGTGCTTTGGGAGGCTGAGGTAAGTGGATTGCCTGAGCCCGCAGGTTCGAGACCTACCCGGGCAACTTGGCGAGACCTCATCTCTACAATAAATCAAAAAATTAGCCGGGCGTAGTGGCGCGTGCCTGTAGTTCCAGCTACTTGGAAGGCTGAGGCGGAAGGATCGCCGGAGCCCGATCGCCAGAGCCCAGCAGGTCGAGGTGCAGTGGCTGGGAGCGGCCACTGCACTCCAGTCTGGGTGACAGAGTGAGACTCCAACTAAAAAAAAAAAAAATAGGTGCATTCTGAAGCAGACTGAGACTGGGGTCAAGTAAGAAGGAACATTTACTGGAGAAGAGAAGATGTCAATGATGTACAAGAATATTGTAGTTGGAGTGACTAGAAGGTCAGTGCAATTTGGAATCAAATTAAAACTCTCAAACAAAGAAAAGGAAATATGAGCTTTATTTAGCACCTATTATGTGCTGAATAAATCTCATATTATTGCTATTAAATATTTACTGTTAAATTACTGCTTACAGTATGTCTAGCATTTCACATTATTTTTCTCTCCTTTTTTTTTTTTTTTTTTTGAGTTGGAGTCTCACTCTGTCACCTAGACTGGAGTACAGTGGCCACTCCCAGCCACCGCAGCCTCTACCTGCTGGGCTCCGGCAATCCTTCCGCCTCAGCCTTCCAAGTAGCTGGAACTACAGGTGCGCGCTGCCACGCCCGGCTAATTTTTGATTTATTGTAGAGATGAGGTCTCGCCAGGTTGCCCAGGTGGGTCTCGAACCTGCAGGCTCAGGCAATCCACTTACCTCGGCCTCCCAAAGTGCTGGGATTACAGGCTGAGCCACTAAGCCCGGCCTCACATTATTTTTCATATTTAATCCTCACAATAACTCTTCTTTTTGAGTTGGAGGCTCACTTTGTCATCCAGGCTGGAGTGCAGTAGCACGCTCATGGCCAGCGCAGCCTCGACCTGCTGGGCTCAGGCGATCCTTCCGCCTCAACCTTCCAAGTAGCTGGAACTACTGGCTTGCACTACCACGCCTGGCTAAGTTTGAGGTCTTGCCATGTTGCCCAGGCTGGCCTCGAACCCCTGGATTTAAGCAATCCTCTTGCTTCTGCCTCCCAAAGTGCTGGGATTACAGGCTTGAGCCACAGAGCCCTGCCCACAGTAACTTTTGACGGAAAATTATCACACCCATGTCACAAATGAGATGACTGACATGCTCAAGATCACAAAGCTAGGATGTGCTCTGAGGATGGATTCAAACCTAAGACAGCCAGATCCAAAAGCTGCTCTCCAACCCCAGACCAGGATGCCTCCATAAGAGGAATTCCTCTGTCCTTGTCATTCCCAAAGCACTTTGTTTACTTGCACTTTTTCTTATAATTTTGTGTTTACGTATCTCCTCTCCTTTTACTGAGAGCTCCTTTCCTCACTGGGAGATGAATTAGAAGCTGTACCTAATTCATCATTTACTTCTTTGCCCCACTCCTTCATGTCTGGCACAGCCCCCAAGCTGCACATAGTAGGCGCCCACAGAATGTTTGTTAACATGAATTTTACCAAAGATTGATTCTGTTTGAAAGCATGTGTTAGCAATTCTCAGCTCTTCTTTCTGGTGGCTTCCTTCTGCTGCATCATCCTGTCATTGTTTGGGGGAACAGTGTGGGCTGTTTTTTTCTGGTCTGTGTTTTAATAATTAATACTCTCTGTTTGGAAGTGAAGTTCATCCAAGAACAATCATAAGCAAATGAAAGCTAAGCTGTGCAATTGTGGCTGGAGAGGGAAGAGCAGGGAGTCACTATAAATAAATCCCAGGCTCACGTGCCTTTTTCTTTCTTTTATTCTTTTTTTTTTTTGACTCTCACACACAACTATAAATGTTTGATAAAGCATTTTACTTATTTATAAATCCTGTCACAGCAAACAGAGGCATTTGGACTGAGTTCTCCTCCCCACAGCAAATAACTACATTTGGAAGACAGAAAGACCCCCTGGGTAGAAAATGAATGGGATTTTTTTTTCTTCTTCCTTTTTATTTCCCCTCTGGCAAGAGAGATTTAGCTATGCTCTAATTCCCCCATTAGCAGCCTCTATTTATAATCACTACAGTTTATTGAACACCTATTCTGTGCCAAGCTGTCTATGTAGTGATTTCTCATGGTATTATCTTAATTCTCTCAACTTTTATTTTTTATTTATTTATTTTTTTTGAGCTGGAGTCTCACTCTGTCACCCAGACTGGAGTGCAGTGGCCGCTCCCGGCCACTGCAGCCTCGACCTGCTGGGCTCCAGTGATCCCTCTGCCTCAGCCTTCCAAGTAGCTGGAACTACAGGCGCGCGCCACTACGCCCGGCTAATTTTTCTTTTTTCTTTTTGATTTATTGTAGAGATGAGGTCTCGCCAAGTTGCCCGGATGGGTCTCGAACCCACGGGTTCAGGCAATCCACTCACCTCAGCCTCCCAAAGTGCAGGATTACAGGCTGAGCCACAGAGCCTGGCAATTCTCTCAACTTTTAAAATAAGCATTATTATCCCCATCTTACAGCTGAAGAACTTGAGGCTCAGAGAGGATGGGTATTGTCTAAGATTTCCCCAGAGACAAAACTGAAAAGTATGCTTGTCATTCTTTCAACATTATTTTTCAAACTGCAATTTAGGTTCAATTGATGATTCATAAAATAGAGAACAATAGAATAGGAGCGTATAGCAAGTATTAGAGTATATTACATTAGTATTGCTTCACACAACTTTTGTTCAGCTGGCTAGCAATGTAAAATGCATATTTATTACTACAGGTTATAATTGTACAAATAACAAAAGTACTTCTATAATAACTGATTGCTTTTCACTAAACCTGGAGTAACTAATATGAGGTCCCTGGGTGGATTTCAGGGCATCTGTATCTGGAAACCAGTGAGGATTGTTAGCAGTTGTCCTGCACTAAGCAGCTTTCTAAAGAAAGGTCTCTAACTCTCATTAGCATCTCAAGGATGCAGAGCTCTCCAAGTGTAGGTTAAAAGCTCCCATCAGGTTGCACTCAAGGAATTGTGACCATAGTTCACCACACTATTTCCTTGTGGAAATGAAACTCTTAATAAAGTATATTATAGTCCCATTAATTTTTTTTTTTTTTGGAGATGAGGAATTACAGGCGCATGCTACCACACCCGGCTAATTTTTTTAATTTATTGTAGAGATGAGGTCTCACCAAGTTGCCCAGGCACTTCTTGAACCCGCAGGCTCAGGCAATTCACTCACCTCGGCTTCCCAAAGTGGGGGATTACAGGCTGAGCCATGGAGCTCGGCTATTCACATTACTTTAACATGCACAGCATTTTCAGGTTGAGAAGTGTCCACATACCCATTGCTTTCTTGGCTCTTCCTTTTAGCTACTCCTGTCATCCTCTTAGACCCTCCCATTAACCTCTTAACTCTTCCCTTTATTATTTTAGTTTATCCATCATCATTAGTGCTGCACTCACTATTGTTTTAGCTCCTCCTACCATCTTCTTAGTTCCTCCCACTATCCTCTTGGCTCCTTCCAGAAACTCTGCAATGGAGGAAGAAGGATTATAACCTCCATGTTAGAGGTAAGAAAAGGCATCCCAAAGAAGTGTCCCCACTAGGTTTTTCTCTGTTTTTCCAATTGATCTGGCAAAGAGTGGGTAGGGAGGATGATGGTATGACTATGCAATTCTTGCTAAGAGAGGAATACAGTGGTATAACAACTATAATTTTTTTATACTCCAAGTCACCTCAAATTTTTTTTTCTCTCTCCTATGTAACCCTACCTTTATGAATAAAAATTGACTGAAAGGGGGCACTTGCTAGACTACTATTGCTACCAGCAATCTGGACCAGCACAGTGGCTGAACCTAATGTCTCTCCCAAAGGTAGAAAAGTTTGGGCATTCATGGAGACAAAGAGAAATAGTAGCTGAGGGAAATGAATAAATAAATTAGTTATAAATGGATGGAAATATAACATTACATTAACACCTTGAAAGAGGCTCAGGGCAAAGGATGACATTGTCTCTTAGCTCAATTATAACAGATGCTTAAAAGGGTGGAACTAGGCCATTGCTTTGTTAATACTCTGGTGTGGCCACATGGTTCTTTAACCTATAGCCAGCATGTTTCCTAGTTTGGGCCCCCACACCTACCTTGAAGAAGTAAATCCCCTCTCTTTCTCGCTCTCTTATTTACTGTCTAAATAAACTATATTTTTCAATCTTAAAAAAAAAAAAAAAAAGGAGAAACTATGTATTTTCCAAGACCATTCTTGCTTTTGGAACATGTCAATATTGAAAGGAATGGCCTCACCTGGGATACATTAACACAATATGATGGCCTGTACTCATTATTAATATTAATGATTGAATGGGATTCTATATTTAATACTGTAGTATCTTTAAGTTGTATGTCCACCTTCAAAGCACTCTCTGATACAATCTCTATTGAGACACTTCTTCCACTGCTCAAAACAGTTTTTGAGCTCGTCAATTTTGATGCCTTTTATTGCTTCGACCGTTTTTTTGTTTCACCTCTTCCACATGAGCAAAATGTTTCCCCTTGAGGACTTTTTTCATCCAGGGAAACAAAAAAGTTATTCAGGGCAAACTCAGGTGAATAGGGATGGTGGGGCATGGGGGTCATGCCGTATTTTTGGTCAAAAACTCTAAACACTCAGCATAGTGTGGGCAGGTGTGCCTGTAAACCACTCATCATGAATTGAGAAAGGCGCTGAAAGAATCTACAAAAAAAAAAAAATTCACTGACACCAAGCTCAGCTCTCGCAACAGCGCTAGCTGGCACGCTGATGCTAATGGGTTCCTAGAACACTTACCTAGTGGGAAAGTTTGTACTACAAGGGCCCCACTCCTCCAAATATATATATAATTATGGATTTTGGGGGGGGCCCTTTGTATATTTGGTTTTCCAGTTTTCTGGCACACAACTCCTAAAATCCTTGGAATTGCCAAAGTGCTGTCTTTTTGTATGCTAATGGTAACTGCTCTCTTCAACATTACATTCAGAGTAAAACTGATCACCCTAGGCTGGGCTAGGTGGCTCAGCCTGTAATCCCAACACTTTGGGAGGCTGAGGCGAGTGGATTGCCAGAGCCCACAGGTTCGAGTCCCACCCACCCGGGCAACTTGGCAAGACCTCATCTCTACAACAAATCAAAAGTTAGCCAGGGGTGGTAGCACGCACCTGTAGTTCCAGCTACTTGGAAGGCTAAAGTGCAAGGATCACAGGAGCCCAGCAGGTCGAGTGGCTGGGAGTGTGCCACTGCACTCCAGTCTGGGAGACAGAGTGAGACTCCAACTCAAAAACAAACAAACAAAAACTGATCACCCTAAAGACAAAGGCAGGATTAGAGTGTTGGGACATTCAGCCCCACCCCATAACCTGTAGGGTGGTGAGTGGGTCTAAAAATCAAGTTGGTCACCAAGGGCCAGTGGTTTAATCAGTCATGCCTAATGAAGCCACCATAAAAATGCAAGAGGACATGGAGGTTCCTGGAGGGTGGTGCACCTGGGGAGGGCATGAGATCTCCACCTCTGTGCCCCCATACCTAGCCCTATGCATCGCTTCACCATATCTTTTGTAATATTGTTTATAACAAACCAGTAACCATTAAAAAAAACTGTCTCAAGAAGCTGACTTGGTTAGTGGTCACTATTAGTGGGCTTACCCTGCCACACTACCTACTACCCTGTGTTTCTTTCTTCTCAAAGTCACCTAGATAATTTTTCTCAAATGTAGATCAGTACTTATTAACCTGATGCCTAAAAAGTAATGTTCTTAGGCTAACAGTCAAGTCGATGCCAGCTCAAATCTTCCCTTAGGAGAAAGTTTGCTGACCTCCCAGATCACATCAGATTTCCCTGTTATGTGCTCACAAAGCCTGCTATACAGTGTGTTATTCATGAAATTACTTGATGTCTCTCCCCTGTTCTGGGAGAATAAAAGGGCCAATATCTTTCTTGTTCAGAGTCTGGTATATAATAGGTGCTTAATAATTTATCGAATGGAAGATTTATTTTTTCTGATTCACAGTCAGTTTTGTCTATCCCACTCAACTTCAAAAGAAAAAATGATATCTTCAGCCAAATTTTAAAACTCCCAGAAAGTCATTTCTTGGTTTCTGAGTTCATGCCCTTACAGTATTTTCAGCCTTTACTATATTTGATTTTACTTATTTTGTGAGTGTGGCATTGTTTTTAGGAAAGCTGGTCAAAATGAAGTAAGAACAAAACAGTAATTTTAGGAAAATTTTTTCAAATCAATCTAAAAACCTCTTGGTCATTCAAATGTAATTGCTAAACAATGTTTTAATGAATTGACTTTAAATGACTCAGAATTATATGGATTCCACTTTTCTTCAACTCACAAAAATTTAGCAATAAAAGAAAGATGTTTAGAGAAGAAAATGTTGTAGTGTGATAAAAACTGGATAGATAAGTATATAGAAAAATAGATGATATATAGATTACAGTAAACATGAAACAATCTAGATCAATAAATATAGCTAGTGTTTCACTTGTTAAGTATTTTGAAATTTTCTTCCAGGGTCTAAATGATAGTATTTTTCTCAGTTAGTAAATCTTACCTGTCAAAATTGTTAGTTAACTTTTGGTTTTTTTAGGTCATCTTTCTAAATTAAAAAATAAGACAAATATCACTGCTTTGTGATCAGTGATTGGGAGTTTTAAATCACTTTTTCGTTTTTTAATAATGGCCATTTTAGGCCACGCTCGGTGGCTCAGCCCGTAATCCCAATGCTTTGAGAGGCCAAGGCGAGAGGATTGCTTGAGCCTGCGGGTTTGAGACCCACCTGGGCAATTTGGCTTGACCTCATCTCTACAATAAAATAAAATAAAAAAATTAGCCGGTCATGGTAGTGCGCCTGTAGTTCCAGCTACTTGGAGGGCTGAGGTGGAATGATCGCCGAAGCCCAGCAGGTTGAAGCTGCTGTGGCCAGGAGCTTGCCACTGCCCTCCAGCCTGGGTGACAGAGTGAGACTCCAACTCAAAAAATAATAATAATGATGATAATAATAATAATAATGGCCATTTTGAGTCGTGTAAGGTGGTATCTCAATCTCTATGGATAACAGTATGGAGATTTCTCAAAGAACTAAAAATAGATCTGTCATTCAATCTAGCAATCCCACTACTTGGTATCTGCTCAGAGGAAAAGAGGTCGTTATACAAAGAAGACAACTGCACTTACATGTTTATCACAGCACAATTCACAGTTGCAAAGATGTGGAAGCAACCTAAATGGCATCTGCTGATCAATGGATAAATAAGATTCCAGGCTGGGTGCTGTGGCTCATGCCTGTAACCCCAGCACTTTGGGAGACACAGGTGAGAGGATTACTTGAGGCCACGAGTTCGAGCCCAAGCTAGACAACGTAGAAAGACCTTGTCTCAAGTTGGGCTCGGTGGCTTAGCCTGTAATCCCGCGCTTTGGGAGGCTGAGGTGAGTGAATTGCCTGAGCCTGCGGGTTCGAGACCCGCCTGGGCAACTTGGTGAGACCTCATCTCTACATTAAATCAAAAATCAGCCGGGCATGGTAGCACGCGCCTATAGTTCCAGTTACTTGGAAGGCTGAGGCGGAAGGATCGCCGGAGCCCAGCAGGTCGAGGCTGCGGTGGCTGGGAGCGGCCACTGCACTCTAGTCTGGGTGACAGAGTGAGACTCCAACTCAAAAAAAAAACCAGAAAGAAAGACCTTGTCTCTAAAAAGGTCAAAAAATTAGCTGAGGTGGCACATGCCTGTAGTCCCAGCTACTTGGGAAGCTGAGGTAGAAGGATCAACTGAGCCCAGGAGGTCAAGGCTGTGGTGAACCAGGATCTTGCCACTGCATTCCATTCTAAGTGACAGAGTGAGACCTGGAGTAAAACAAAGAAAAAAGAAAAAGAAAACTTCATATGTATAGCATGGAGTATTATTCAGCCATAAGAAAAAACAAAATAATGTCTTTTACAGCAACTTGGATGGACTTGGAGACCATTATCCTAGTTGAAGTATGGCAGGAATAGACAATCAAATACCACATGTGCTCATAGCTAAGGTATGGTTCTACAAAGGCATACAGAATGCTATAGTGGACATTGGAGACTCAGAAGGAGGAGTATAGAAAGGGAGCAAAGAGGCCAGGCTTGGTGGCTCAGTCTGTAATCTCAGCACTTTGGGAGGCCGAGGCAAGTGGATTGCCTGAACCTGTGGGTTCGAGACTCGCCCGGGCAACTTGGCAAGACCTCGTCTCTACAATAAATCAAAAATTAGCCGGGCGTGGTAGCGCATGCCTGTAGTTCCAGCTACTTGGAAGACTGAGGAAGAAGGATCTCCGGAGCCCAGTAGGTCGAGGCTGCAGTAGCTGGGAACGTGCCACTGCACTCCAGTCTGGGTGACAGTGAGACTCCAACTCAAAAAAAAAAAAAAAGGAAAGGGAGCAAAGAATTAAAAATCACCAGTTGGATACAACATGCACTAGTAGGACTGATGGGTACACTTAAAGTCCAAACTTCTTCATCACTGTACAATATATCCATGCAACCAAAAACTACCCATACCCCTAAAGGTATCGAAATTTGTTTTTTTAAAAAATCACCTTTTCTGCTTTGTTTTGGGGTTTTTTGAGTCAGAGTCTTACTCTGTCACCCAGGTTGGAGTGTAGTGGCATGCTCATGACCACCACAGCCTCAAACTGCTGGGTTCAGGTGATCCTTCCTCCTCAGTCTTCCAAGTAGCTGGAACTACAAGCATATGCCACCACGCGGGGCTAATTTTTTGATTTATTTAGAAATGCGATCTCGCCAAGTTGCCCAGGCTGGTCTCAAACCCGTGGACTCAGGCAATCCACTTGCCTCAGCCTCCCAAAGTGCTGGGATTACAGGTGTGAGCCAACGCAACCGACCAAAAATCACCTTTTTATATGTCCTTTTATCTTCACACCAACCCAGTATGGCAGGATGAATGGCTGTTGTTATTTTACCTTTGAGAAAACTGAGTCTGAGAGAGGAAAGAAGTTATATTATGTGCCTGATACATGCCAGGTTCCTAGATACAGACAATTTTCTTTGATTCTAGGGGAGTCTGTAGTCCATAGGGAGGAAGATATTGAACAATAAGAACATGTTATGAGAGGAGAATTAAGGGGTGCTGTGGACCATTTAACAAGGAAATGCACCTAGTGCAGAGTATCGGGGAAGATTTCTCTGAGTAGCAGAGAGCTAATTGGAGATCTGAAGGACATGTAGCACTTAGCAAGGGAAGATGAGGGATGGGAAGCCTGATGTAGAAGAGAGGAAGATGTAGTGAAAAGAAGTTAGGTTTGACTGGGTATGGTTCACAAAGGAATGGAGAGCAGCAAGTGATAAGGAGGCTTTATGGACCAGGTTATAAAGGGTCTTTCTTGCAAGCCATGCACCAGCATTTGACCTTATTGTAAGGACAGTGGAAAGGCAGCAGAAGACTTTAGATGGATGAATCAAAAGAATCCATTTACATTTCGGGCAGACCAAATTTACTACAAAAGGGAGGATGGAGCCAGGCTCGGTGGCTCAGCCTGTAATCCTGTGCCGTGGGAGGCTGAGGTGAGTTCGGATGGCCTGAGCCCAAGGGTTCGAGACCCGCCTGGACAACTTGGTGAGACCTCATCTCTACAATAAATAAAAAAAAATTAGCCGGGCATGGTAGTGTGCACCTGTAGTTCCAGCTACTTGGAAGGCTGAGGTGGAAGGATTGCCGGTGCCCAGCAGGTCGAGGCTGCAGTGGCCGGGAGTGGCCACTGCACTCCAGTCTGGGCGACAGAGTGAGAATCCAACTCAAAAAAAAAAAAAAAAA
>CAUYQG010207014.1:0-14580 GCA_963574415.1 Tarsius wallacei | reverse complement strand
AAAGAAAGAAACACTCTCAGCTGGTCAGGGTGGCTCATGCCTGTAGTCCCAACATTTTGGGAGGCTGAGGCAGGAGGATTGCTTGAGCCCAGGAGTTTGAGACTAGCCTGGCATCATAGTGAGACTCTATCTCCAAAAAATAAAACAAAAACTTTTTTTTTTAAAAATTAACCAGGTGTGGTGGGACATGCCTACAGTCTCAGCTACTCATGTGGCTGAGGCAAGAGGATCACTTGAGCCCAGGAGGTCAAGGTTGCAGTGAGCTATGATCATGCCACTGCACTCCAGAGCACAACAGAGCAGGAGCCTGTCTCTACAAAAAAACCTGAAAAATAAAAACACTCTTCCCCCTTTAAAATCATAATGAAAATAAAAGAACATTACAGAAAATGACAAAAACAAAAGGAGAGAAATCACCTAGACTCCTGCCCCACAGTGGTTCCTCCTTTCTGCCTATGCCCTTTCAACAGGCATCCGTTCTTACAGCCTCGTATGTCTACAGAGTTGCCATCATGCTATGCACAGAATCTTTTAAGAAGGTTTCTGTTAAAGGGGCTGGGGTGTAAAATAAGCTTCCGGCCTGAGCAATCACAGAGGATTTAGTTTCCTCTAACCCAGAAACTCCAGTTCTAGGAAGCCAGCCTAAGGAGATAAACCCTGGTACCACTACCCCACCTTACCACCAAAATATGCCAGTGCAAAATTATATATACTTGCAAAATTACAAATGGCCAATCATAAAGGGTTTTTTTTTTCAAGGTACAGCTACAGGATGACTATTATTTAGTATCACTTAACAACATGGGAGAAGATCATATAGTACAACATTAGGGAGTAACAGAGTCAAACTGTGTTCTACAGATAATGACAAGGTCGATTTCAAAAATGCCCATAGAGGTAGAAAGCAAGGGAACCAAAACACTAGGTTTTTTCATGGTGGTTTCCTTCAATTTCACATTTTCTACTGTAATATGATGACATCGATTTAGACTAACTATTGATCTCACCAGAGCAACAATTAAAGAAATAAGAAAGCTCACACATGACATCCTAAAACAAGTCCTCTGGGAAGGGGAGGGAACTTTCCTGACATCTATTCTGTCTTAGAACAAATACTCTCCAGGTTTGCAAATGAACGCACTACTGAGACGCGTTGTCTGCTCAGAATAGCAAAGGAACTTCTTACTGAAAATGCCAGTTTTTAAACTAAGATCCATCAATAAGTACCAGATTAAGTACAAGCTTCCATGAAAAAATAAGCTTTACCAGCCACGCATAGTGGCTTACTAATCCTAGCAGTTTGGGAGGCCAAGGTGAGAGGACCACTTGAGGCCAGGAGTTCACAACCAGCCTGGGCAACACAGGGAGATCTCGTCTCTTAAAAAATAAAATAAAATAACTTAGCCAGGTATGATGGTGCATGCCTGTAGTCTCATCTACTTGGAAGACTGAAATTGAAAGACTGCCTGAGCCCAGGAAGTCGAGGCTATAAGCTGTGATCGTGCTACTGCACTCCAGTCTATCTGACAGAGTGAGACTGGATTCAAAAAAAGGAAAGGTTTTACCACTGTACATGGTAAACTGCATAACAACAGTGATGAAAACTATACAATGCTGGAAGGCTATGAAAAACTATTTATTCATACATAACTAGGCATACTGATAAAAAGTTCTGCAAAGAGCCGCTTAAAATATCTAACTACTTTTGACCAAGTACTCCTACACACAAACTGTATATGCAGAGATGCAGTCTATAAACAATAAAACATGCAAGATAATCCTTAACACCTGCAAGTCCTGAGTACAGAGTAGTACTGCAATAGAACAGAACATTGAATTGCATCTCTTTTATATTTTATTATTATTATTATTATTTTGAGTTGGAGTCTTACGCTGTCGCGCAGGCTAGAGCGCAGTGGCACAATCACAGCTACTGTAGCCTCAACCTGTTGGGTTCAGTCGATTCTTCCGCCTCAGCCTTTTTTTTCGAGTTGGAGTCTCACTCTGTCACCCAGGCTGGAGTGCAGTGGCATGCTCATGGCCACTGCAGCCTCAACCTGCTGGGCTCAGGTGTACCTTCTGCCTCAGCCTTCCAAGTAGCTGGAACCACAGGCATACGCCACCATGCCCAACTGATTTTTTTATTTATTATAGAGACGAGGTCTTGCCATGTTGTCGTCCAGGCTGGTCTCGAACCCCTGAGCTCAGATAATCCTCTTGCCTCCACCTCCCAAAGTGCTGGGATTACAGGCATGAGCCACCACGCCTAGCTCTGCCTCAGCCTTCAAAGGAGCTGGAAACACAGGTACACGCCACCACATCTGGCTAATTTTTAAAATTTATTGTAGGGACATCATCTCACTAAGCTGCCCAGGCCTGAATTGCATCTAAAAAGAACAAATATGTAGATTATGTAGAAAATGTGGAAAAACTCTGTAGTGCCAAGTAAAAACTGGAGAATAGAGTAGTGTGACCCTATGGCTATATGTACAAATCCCTATGCTTGACAGAAGTAGTGACACTGTCCCATACAACGTGGATATGGTCACTTCAACACAAATCCCCATACCTGGCTCTGCACCTGCAGCCAGCAGACACAGCAAGGGCAGGCTCCCAGATGAGCTGGGCTCCCAGTCCTGCATGTGACACATGCCTCCACCACCACTCAGAATAATAAACAAGAATCAAATAAGAAAGCAAATCATATTTCAAAAACTTATTCACTGTTTGCTCCTACTATAAAAGTGGCTCCCTAAAAAATTTTCCCTTGTTAATTTTTTCTTAGGAAAATATACAGAGATGTATTTCACAGAAACAAATGTGGCAGGTAACTAGATACTGGTGACAACTTTTATGATTTAAAGCTCCATTTCTATCCTTTTCTTCTTAAAGAATATGGATTGCCATTTCACCCTTCCTGTGACTCCAAGCTGTCAACCCCAGTATCAACTCTCCTATGCCTGCCAGGTGGGTGACTGTCACTCGTGCCATTCTCCAGGAGGCCCCAGGCTCAGGAACCTGCTCTGAGACCCCTCTTGACAGAGACAAGGAGCACACAGAAAGCAGGCTCTGAGGGAGGCGCCTCCTCTGGGGTAAAGGCTTTATGACAGCAACTGCACATGCCAGTCCTAGGCCATCAGTGTGTTTTTTAAGGAGAGCAGTCAGGTATTCCCATTACACAAGAGAGGGCCCCACAAACCCAGACTTTATTTATAAGAAAATTGTGCATTTATTCTTACATGTTCACACTTCAGTCACCTTCCAAGGACTCTTGTGATGCAATACACCTATCGAGACGCTTTTTCCACTGCTCAAAACAGTTTTGGAACTATCGATTTTGATGCCTTTCAGTGCTTCTGCCATTATTTTGTTTCACCTCTTCCACACTGGCAGAATGTTTCCCTTTGAAGACTTTTTTTCATCCAGGGAAACAAAAAATCAGTTGCTCAGGTGAGACTGGATGAATAGGGAGGGTGGGGAATGGAGGGAATGCTATTTTTAGGCAAAAACTGAATACTCAGTGTGGTGTGGACAGGTGTGTTGTCATGTTGGAAGAACCAGTCACCGGTTTGCCTCAACTTGGGATGTTTCTTCCACAGGTTGTGACACAACCTTCTCAAAACTTTCAGATAAAAACTTTGGCTGACTGTTTGAGCCAGAGGAACAAATTCCGAGTGTACTATAAAAGGCTCGACCTCCAAAAGATAATTCTGGCTTTTTTTGGGTCCCCCTTCATACTTCTCTTGAATGTTATTTTAAATGAGATGTAAAAGAAAATATATTACTTTGTCCAGAATTAAAGAAGCCCGCAAAGTTTCATACTACATGTGGGAGGACTATGAAGGCAAATCCTGGAACTGTATTTACATGAATGCTGGTACTTATAAAGCAAACCATGATATAAACCAGATGAGGATACATTTCAATTGCATACATGTAGAAAACAAACCTACCAAGGAATACTGATACAAAGCAAGAGACAACATTTAAAAAACTTGAACAATTCCTACATAAGTAGACAGAGTACATGTAGATAAATATTTGAGCTCAAAACATGTATAAATCTTACGTCACATAACATAGAAAAATTAACTCATAATAGATCATAAACCTGATTTGAAGAGCTAAAAAGATAACCTTCTTAGAAAAGTAAATCTTGGTGACCTGACCTTGAAGTAGGCGTGACTTCTTAGATATGACATCAAAAGCACAAACAAAAGTATACTAACTGGATGATTAATTAATCACCAAAATTTAAAAATCACTTCAACTATCACACATGTATTCAAGAGAAATGAAAACATCTGTCCACACAGGAACTTGCACATGAATGTTCACAGCAGCATTATTCATAATGGCCAAAAAGTAGAAAATAAGCAAATGTCCGTCATCCAAAGGACAGATAAACAAAATGTGATACCTCCATACACAGAATGAATCAGAGCACTGATGCGGGCAACCACATGGATGAGCCGTGAAGACATCATGTCAGGCAAAAGAAGCCAGTCACAAAAGCCCACACACGGCACGATCCCATTTACACGAAATGCCCAGAACAGGCAAATCCACAGACAGAAAGGAGGTCTGTGGCTGCCGAAGCTGAGGTGGAAAGAAAGAAGAGCAACTGGCTCCTTTCTGAGAGCGTGAAAATGTTTTAAGTTAGACAGAGGTACCGTTGCGTAACTGTAAACATGCTAACTACCACTGAACTGTGTGCTTTTTAAAGGGAGACTTGCAGAGAATATGAATGAAAATTCAATAAAGCCAATCTAAAGACAGGATACAAAGCATACAGCAAAGTAATAGCTTCAAAAGAACTCAATGCTGTACTAATGCATGCAGCAAGAGCAAGCATTTCACACCTGAGTAGCTCTAGGTAGATGACAGCAGTAGGCAACATGTGCAGGAATCAGTGGGAGGAGCTATCAGGGAATGACTTGAACCTGCTGCAGCAACAATTTCACTGCTTTTGGCGTCATATGCTAAAAACCAATTGAATGACGAAAACACGAAGTAAAACCTATGATCAGCTGGGTGGTCAGTGGTTCGTGATTTTGCAAAAACGTCTTTATTGTGCATTTTGTGCCACTACACTCTGCCTCTAGGGCACAGCATCACAGTTATAATATCCTCTGTCTTTCCTTACAATTCTAGCCAGGGGGCCTTTATCACATAGCCTCCAAATTGTAGAAATGAGGTCTCGCCAAGTTGCCCAGGCGGGTCTCGAACCCGCGAGCTCAGGCAATCCACTCACCTGAGCCTCCCAAAGCCCCGGATTTACAGGTTGAGCCACCGAGCCCGGCCAGACACAGTGGCTCACATTTGGACCCAGCACTTTGGGAGGCCGAAGCACAAGGACTTATTGAGCCCAGGAGTTTGAGACCAGCCTAGGCGACATAGCAAGACCTCGTCTCTACAAAAATATATATAAATAAACTGGGCATGGTGGCACATGCCTATCGTCCAAGCTACTCAGGAGGCTGAGGAAGGAGGAATGCATGAGCCCAGGAGGTCAAGGCTGCAGTAAGCCATGCTACTGCACTCCAGCCTGGGATACAACAAAGTGAGATTCCTAACTACAAAAAAAAAAATTGTGGTTAAAGTAGCTTATGGTTAAAAGTGTTAAGACTCATTAACTAGCATAAGGACATTTTTCTTAGTTATGTCTACAAAAAGTCAGGCTCATGTTGAGAACGAACAGCCCAGGGATGACCCTTCCATGGCCTATATGGGCATTAGGCACCGACCTAGATGGAGTGAGGCCTCAGATGCGGCCCAGCCCTCCCCTCCCAATGTTTTTCCAAAGGCAACAAAGGCCCTCACAGGACACTGCAGAAACACCTAATGCCTGAGCTTGGTAGTATCTATACAGCTATAAAACTGCAATGATGTGAGAATTCTTTAAAACTTGAAGCCAAGGAATTCAAGGTGCAGCAGTAACAATGTCCAGCAATGTGGCTGTCAAATACCAACAAAAGAGCTCTGCTCCTCACAGTAATAAAACAATGTTAATTTTTACATATTCTAGAAATAACTTAAAATTATTCTATTAAGTTTCAGCTCAAACATTAAATAGTAAAAATACAAAATATAGTATCTATCTCTTTTTTGGTTTTTTTTGTTTTTGTTTTTTGAGTTGGAGTCTCACTCTGTCGCCCAGACTGGAGTGCAGTGGCCGCTCCTGGCCACCGCAGCCTCGACCTGCTGGGCTCCGGCGATCCTTCCGCTCAGCCTTCCAAGAGGCTGGAACTACAGGCGTGCGCTACCACGCCCGACTAATTTTTGATTTACTTATTTATTTATTTATTTTTGGGTTGGAGTCTCACTCCGTCGCCCAGACTAGAGTGCAGTGGCACGCTCCCGGCCACCGCAGCCTCAACCTGCTGGGCTGCGGTGATCCTTCCGCCTCAGCCTTCCAAGTAGCTGGAACTACAGACGTGCGCTACCCGCCCGGCTAATTTTTTTTTATTTATTGTAGAGATGAGGTCTCACCAAGTTGCGCAGGCGGGTCTTGAACCCGCGGGCTCCGGCAATCCACTCACCTCAGCCTCCCAAGTTGCGGGAATTACAGGCTGAGCCACCGAGCCCGGCTTCTTTTTGTTTTTTTGAGTCAAAGTCTCCCTCAGTTTGTTGCCCAGGCTGGAGTGCTGTAGCATGCTCATGGCTACCACAGCCTTGACCTGCTGTGCTCCGGCGATCCTTCCGCTTCAGCCTTCCAAGTAGCTGGAACTACAGGCATGCACCACCACACCTGGCTGGTCTCAAATCCCTGAGCTCAGGTGATCCTTTCACTTCTGCCTCCCAAAGTACTGGGATTACAGGCATGAGCCACCCACTTGGCCTCAGTATTTTTTTTTTTTTTTTTTGAGTTGGAGTCTCACTCCGTCGCCCAGACTGGTGTGCAGTGGCACGCTCATGGCCACCCAGCGTCGACCTGCTGGGCTCTCGCAATCCTTCCGCCTCAGCCTTCCAAGTAGCCAGAACTACAGGCATGCGCTACCACGCCTGGATAATTTTTATTTATTTATTTATTGTAGAGACAAGGTTTCACCATGTTGCCCAGGTGGGTCTCGAACCCACGGGCTCAGGTAATCCTCTTGCCTCAGCCTCCCAAAGAGCTGGGATTATAAGCTTGGGCCACCATGCCCAGCCAGTATCTCTTTCTACAACTCAGCTCCTGGGGCTTACCTCTCGGCTCTCAAGGGTGGCCTGCGCTGTCCCTGCGTTATTCTACTTTCTGGCACTTGTGATGCCACCCCTAGCATGAGGGCAGCTGTGGATGGTGCACTGTTGCACAGAAGCTTCCTGTGTGCTATGGAACATCCCACTGTATGTGAGGTCTACAGTCTGGCACATGCACACCTGTACACACACTCACTCACTTTTACCCCACGGCATATGATGTTCTCATCTAGAAGCCAGTTAGGCTTTGTTATCGTTGTTAAGTAAACTGTCTCCTTGGACAATTCCATCGTCAACACAGCAGTTTTTACTAAAATGATGCCTATTGATAGGTCAAAAAAATTCCTGGTTATCGGCCCGATGAGGTCTGCTCTTGGCTGCAATGTTTTTCCTACCATCGCCTGAGGTGGGGACACGTTTAGGACCACCTTCTTGGAGTCAAGGCAGGAACAAAATCTAAATCTACAGAGGTGCTGACTGCCATTGGGCCACCTCTGAATGCACTAGTTTCTTAACGGTCTTTGGTGGCTACTGTCCTGTCCTGTCCACACTCAAAAGAATAACCTGCAAGTTAATCTTATAAGGGTGGCAGCAGTCATTACATTCCCTGCCCCAAAATCCAGCTCAATGTTTAACTTCCCAGTCAAAGAATGACTCAAACTAGTAACAATCATCACTTCTTCAAGGGTAGACAGGAAGGGAGGAGGGCTGCGCAGTACTTGTCCATCAGCCCGAAGACTCAGAGCCCGTTCCTCTCCACTGGCTGCACAGTGGGGGCGAGAAGCTGCCTTTCCCAGAGGAGGAAGAGCGGAAGAGCCGTGCATGCACTGGCCACCAGGAATTGCCTTCAGGGGACCATTCTCTTCATCAGCTCTGGCACTTTAAAGGTGTTTTTAGGGAAAAAAAATTTTTAACGGATACACTTTAAGATTTCATTATTTCCAAAATGTATATTCCCACACTGCTTGTGGGACACGCCAAAACACATCCTTCATGCAACAAGCCATTCCCCTCATCCTAAGGGGCATAGCGAAACCTTCTGTCAAGACAAGCCCTTATTCCTCACAATAGCATCCTGTGACATCTGTACAAGTCCTAAGTCCCTTCTTAGCTCCACAGTCATTGCAAATAAACCCTAACTGGAAGGAACTGACGTCCCAATTCCCAGTCCTCAGGGAAGTTCTCGCCTCATTATAAATTCTCCCTCACATCCGGAGGAAGGACAAAGGGACTCCACTACCACAGTAAGAGCAAGTCAAAATGTTCTGGTCCACCACTAAGAAGCATGTCAGATGCATTTTAACTCTGTAGGTCACCTTCACACAAGCTGCTCGAAAAGAACCCCTCACCCAAGACCCCAGCACATGTGCTGATGCCGGTGACTTGGCATTGCACACCCACAACCCATCCCGAGAGCAGGGTTGCTGAGAGGAAGGCCAACACGGCAGGCAGCTCTGGCTGTCATGAACCACCCCTCACAAGCACACAAGCCTAAGAGCAGCTGTCTCCGCAAGCAGCACATAACTCAGGCTACTTAAAGGCGCCTTCAAATAACTCACATGACTTCACTTTCTCATCATTCAAGGCCTCTCCTTTCATCCCTCTTTTCCTTCTTCCTGCTGTGTATGGTATGTGGTCCCCAATCCTCCCAACCAACAGTCAACTGATCAAGAGAAACACAGAGCCAAGTCACTCTGAGTGTTGCTGAGGAAAGGTTTTAATGAAGGGAATCACCTTTCCTGTCGGTCCCTGCTGTGCCAGATGCCCGTGGTAGGGAATGTGGCTCCCAAACTGTGAAGGCCCACTTGGTGAGGCGAGCAGGTGCTGGGGTCAGTGCCTCTCGGCCCCCCTCCCCTCTGGGCACCATCAGCTCAACCGTGCTTTCTGCTTCCACGACAGATCAGGCTGATGTCTCACGGGCCACCCAGTCCAGCTCTCATCCAGCCACAGTGAGGATACTGGCTGGAAGCTCACAGAAGTCACCTACCAGCTATGTCCCCCTGGGAACCAGGCTCTGGAAACATTCTGGAATGTGGAAGAAGAGCCTGCCTTCATTAAAATAAACACAATTTCCCAAGCCACACTGTATCCCAGGCCACAATGATCCAAAGGTTTTTTCTTGTTTCTATCATTTTCAAATAAAAATTTCGGGAAACTTCCTAGGGAAACTCAGTCTGCTCTCTCAGTAATACTGCTGTATAAAAGAGTTCAGAAGCTTACAGTGGCTGTAGCTTTGCTCTAGTAATAACAGTAACAGCTATGATAGGGCCAGGTGCCACACAAGCATCGTCTTACACGTTCCTCTAACACCCAACCTGACAGACCCCTGTTGACAGATGAGGAAGCTGAGGTGTAGAGATCACATGCTGTACCTGATCTGACAGCAGCTTTAAATTCCAGTTCTAGCACTAAACACAGTTTTACAGCAAAGTCATTCTGCTGCCCTTAACTCCACTTTGGCCTATGCATGAGGCTGTGTGTGGGGCAGGAATTACATACCTGGCTCACATGGCCCAGGCTCAGCGACTAGTTCTCAGCACCAAAAATAATACACATTGCCTGACAAATGGTTTTTCCTGACAATTTCTTTCCCTGTAATAAGTCTTTAAAAAGTAATGAGAAAAATAATTACATCTAATTACGTATTTCACAAGTTGCCTTCACTGGGTGATCCCATAAAAGCTTAGAGATGTGATCAGTATGCCCAGTACATGGAGCAGAAAACCACCAATCCCAGCACAGCCATTCTCAAGCTTTGTGCATTTAATAGGGAAATGTGACTTAAAGTATAAAATAAGGACTGGTTAGCTGAATACTGCCAAAGTGAGTAATAAAAGATTATTACTCCAAAAAAACTCCTTATCGGAAAATAAAAAGTGAAAGTGGTTCTCCAACTTTGGCTAAAGCAGGGGAGACAGAATATCTGAGACTTTCAAAAATTTCTAGAAACTCCATGTCCCACTCACATCAACTTTAAAAATTCTTTGTTAAAAGGTGTTACAAGCCGGGCTTGGTGGCTCAGCCTGTAATCCCAGCACTTTGGGAGGCTGAGGTGAGTGGCTTGCCTGAGCCCACAGGTTCGAGACCCGCCTGGGTAACTTGGCAAGACCTCATCTCTACAATAAAATCAAAAAAATTAGCTGGGCGTGGTAGCACACACCTATAGTTCCAGCTACTTGGAAGGCTGAGGTGGAAGGATTGCCGGAGCCCAGCAGATGAAGGCTGTGGTGGCCAGGAGCGTGCCACTGCACTCAGTCTGGGTGACAGAGTGAGACTCCAACTCAAAAAAAAAAAAAAAAAAAAAAAGTGTTGCAACAACAACAACAAAAAAATCTAACCTAGAGAAACATGAATTAGGAGTGCCAACTATGCTCACCATGAAAGAATACAGGGAGGACTTCTTTTTAAAAAATATCTGGGGCTTTTGGGTGTTTTTAAAAATTGGTAGTCAACTGGGAACTACACTGGGCAAAGAAACAATTGTTCAGAGTCATGCCAAGAGAAGATAGGTGAGAACTACAACATCAAAATAAATCACCTATAATACAGTGTGTCGTAACACAGTGGGAAAATAGAATCTGATTTATAAGAATGCGATGTACACAGGATTTCACAGGCCTACATAAATAACTCAGCAGACAAAAGGACTCCATTGACATTCCTGAAGTCCAGCTCTAGGCTGCCTCTGTTCCATTAGAGATGGTCCCTGAACATAGAAAACGGAAAGGCAAATTCAGCTGGCTATTTAAAATCACTCAAACTTTTTTTTAAAAAAAACAAATACCTGTACTCCAAGTATAGATTAGTACTTGGAGTAAGAGGAGAGAGGGGCAGAGGGGAAAAACAATTTTAGGAAAGTTGTTCTCTTACAAAATTCTTACTGCACACATATGAGATGGGTCAGGTTTATTCCTTGAGTTTTCTTCAGTAGAATTCCCCAGATGTGAAAGTCCAGCTCTTTCTCTACTGCCCAAACACGAATGCACCATTTCTCCATTTGGGAGAAAATGATGCTGAAAATTAGTGTTGCATAAATACCGTTACCTTTTCTGGTGAAAAACTCCTTGGAATATTTCCCCAACATAGCGTATTTTCGAGGGACTTTCCCCAGCAGTTCAATGATCAATGCTATGTGATCTGCATTGGGAAACATTGCCAGCAAAACAGAAACACACGACAGTTTAATCAGTACACTGCATGCAGACACTAACACCGCCCGCGCAGACAGAAACAGAGCACAACCTGTTGATCGAAAGTACAGGCTTTCCTCTCGCGGCTGGATTCGGGATCCAGAGCTGGAGGGCGCCAAGAAGTGGCCGGTGGCCAGGGCAACCGCAGCACGGGCCAAATGCGGTGTTCCCCAATTCTTAAATCAGCACAGGAATTCTGCTGGGTTGCTTTTTGAATTTAGGAGAAATGCCTTCGTCACCATTAATGTTATAATCAGCAGCAGCTATTCCATTTCTGTCTGCATCATGGCGCTTTTCAAAAAGAAGAGGTACTACCTCTGCGATTGAAGAATTCCCGAGAATATTTTCCAGATAGAGCAAAGTGCCTTGGGATACTGCCTAGAAGCTCTATGATGTGGGCTATGTGGTCTATGGAGGAGAGAAAAAAAGGAGATGGGAATGGGAGGGGCAAGGGAAGGATGGGATAAAAGAAGAGGGAAAAATCGAAATTAGTAAAAAATCAGAAATAGATTCAAATCAACAATGTCTGCAGCACATCCATGCATAGGCTTCTGGGACTAGCAGGCCTCAGGTACCATCGGGGGCATTAACAGTGGCTGAGGCCAGCTCAACCCAGGCCGCCCCAGCATTGCAAGCAAATAAGCATGGAAATGGTCAGGTAACAGATGGAATTCAAGTCAGAATTCCTGGGTTTTCAACTCAGCTCCCAAACAGGACAGAGAAAACCCTCCTCCACAGGGAGGCTTCAGGTCTGCACAGCTTGCCCCCTCCTGGCCTGCACAAGGCCAGGGAGAGCTGCTGGTGTAGATCCCTGAGGGCTCCCTGGAGCGCCGCCTGTGCCAGGCAGGCTCTGCCCATTCACTGAGGCTGAGGGGGTGTCAGACTCAAAGGAAAGGCATCTCAATTTGATGTTTGAAAACCAAAACATGGCTCTATTTCAGTACGAACATACAGCACTGCCTGAGAAGTTCCAAGGCTGCCATACTTACCTTCATCTCTGGAATAGTCTTCCCCAGAATGTGGCTCAAACAAATAATCGCCTGTGGCCAGCTCAAATGCCTAGGATACAACAGATGACATGCTCAGCACTTCACAGTGGCCCCCAAGCCAACAACTTTTTCTCCTTATAGAGGAGATCACCATTTTATGAGGATCTGAATCAAATAAAAAAATCTCCTAGAAGTGCTCAACACCATATTTTTTCTTTCTTCCAAAAAGTTCCAGGAAAATTTTTACAAATCTCCTAATGAAAGACTTAAGGGCTATATATTCATTTTGTAGGAAGCAAACCCAAAGCATCAGTGAGTCGGCCACCGTGTATGCAGGCCTGGCCCGAGCCCATATACACTGCACAAGAGGCAGAACAAGGTTCACGCCAGGCCTCAGCCAGGTCTGCTGACTCCAGCACCTGCCTCCTCCACCACCACGCTAGCCTTGGCCTCCAGGCAGCAGGCGCTGCTGCTTCCTTTCAAAAGACCTCCATGTAGTAGTTATCACAGGCTATTTTCGGCATCTCATCATGTACTTTCATCACTTCATTCATTTCTGACTCAACCAAAGGAAAATCAAGAAACAAAAAAAGACCCTCTTCCTCAGTGCCTGGGGCCAGATGAAACTGGTGGCCCCGCAGACCCTCCTGAGGATGTCCAGGAGAGTAGGCTTCCTGGATCACCATCAACTGAACCTCAGCACACCAGTGTATGGGAAAGGCCATTTGTTCCCATTTCCCTTGCACGCAAAAAAAGCTCAGGACCATGAGTTTAAGTTGGTAACAATATACAAAGACAGCAACTGCTATTGCTCTGCTGATTAGACACCATGTTTTAAAAATTAGGAAAAAAAGAAAGAATAAGCTCCATCTTACTTCTGTCTCTCCCATAGTCACTTCTATTCTGAATGGCACCCTGCTGTTCTGAAAAAAGCTCAGCGGTGTAGACCCCACCCAGTAGACCCCACCCACCTTCGCAGACGCCCATGGCCCTGCATCTGCCCTACCCTTCCTGCCCCAAGAGCCAGATGAGGGAATCTGCTTCATCAACCTACCTTCTCTTTGTCTCAATGAACATAGAGTGCTGGGAAGGCGCCCTTAAGGGCGGACTCTCCTGCCTGGGGAGGGGCTGTCTCCCCAGCACAGTCTTAGCAAGCCAAGAGTGGGTATGGTCCGCCTGGACCATAACTTTTCACCTGTTTGGGGGTTTTTTTGTTTTTGTTTTTTTTGAGTTGGAGTCTCACTCTGTCACCCAGACTGGAGTGCAGTGGCCACTTCTGGCCACTGCAGCCTCGACCTGCTGGCCTCCGGCGATCCTTCCACCTCAGCCTTCCAAGTAGCTGGAACTACAGGCACGTGCTACCACGCCCAGCTATTTTTTTTATTTTATCGTAGAGATGAGGTCTCACCAAGTTGCCCAGGTGGGTCTCGAACCCACAGGCTCAGGCAATCCACTCACCTCGGCCTCCCAAAGTGCAGGATTACAGGCTGAGCCACCAAGCCCGGCTCACCTTTTTGTTTTTAAAGAAAAGGCTGCACCAGTTGAGGGAGGGAAGCAGGATGACATGACTGCTGCCAGTTGCCCCTGCGATGTGCACTAGTTCATGAACTCTCATGTGACTCTGTCCTATTTTTCTAGTTCTATCACCAAACTTAATACCCAAAATCAGCAGCACAGGATTTCAGAGCTGAAAGACCTCTTAGGACCTATTCAGGGCAGCCCTGATGCCAGCGATCAGTGCAGCTCAACCTACCATGCCCTGCAATGGCGCTGATCCCAGGCTCTCTTTCCACGGACCTCTCACCTCATCTGTCATTAGGGGACACATCAGAGGGTCCATGCCTCTCCACACAGCAGTCTCTATATTCAGAGCGACCATCACAAGTCCACCTATTCTTTTAACCTTTCTTTTCTATGCATAGCTAAGGCAGAGACTCAGTTTTTGATACGGAAAAACTTTTTTCATTTTTTATTATTTTTTTTTTTAGTTGGAGTCTCACCCTGTCACCCAGACTGGAGTGCAGTGGCCGCTTCCAGCCACTGTAGCCTCGAACTGCTGGGCTCCGGCGATCCTTTAGCCTCAGCCTTCCAAGGAGTACAGGCGCGCGCTACCACGCCCGGCTAATTTTTGATTTATTGTAGAGATGAGGTCTCGCCAAGTTGCCC
This sequence comes from Tarsius wallacei, assembly GCA_963574415.1. Classification (NCBI taxonomy): domain Eukaryota; kingdom Metazoa; phylum Chordata; class Mammalia; order Primates; family Tarsiidae; genus Tarsius; species Tarsius wallacei. The sequence goes on along the minus strand of CAUYQG010207014.1, from coordinate 53 downwards.
AGGCGGGTCTCAAACCCACGGGCTCAGGCAATCCACTCACCTCGGCCTCCCAA
>CAUYQG010207009.1:0-107790 GCA_963574415.1 Tarsius wallacei | reverse complement strand
TCACTGTTACATTGAATATTCTTGTATATGAATATCCTTGTATCTTACAGATATTTGTAAGATAAGTAGGATTGTAGTAATATATCTTATATGTTGTGCATACAAATCCTTTTTTGGTCACATGCATTGCACATATCTTCTCCCAATGTGTGGTGGGTCTTTCAGCTTTTTTTCCTGAGTCCTTTATCATGCAGAAGGTGTCAATTGAATCTAGTCAGTTTTCTTTATTGTTTGTAGTTCTTTTTTTTTTTTTTTTGAGTTGGAGTCTCACTCTGTCAACCCAGACTGGAGTGCAGTGGCTGCTCCCGGCCACCGCAGCCTCAACCTACCGGGCTCCAGCGATCCTTCTGCCTCAGCCTTCCAAGTAGCTGGAACTACAGGCGCGCACTACCACACCCGGCTAATTTTTGATTTATTGTAGAGATGAGGTCTTGCCGAGTTGCCCAGGCAGGTCTCGGACCCATGGGCTCAGGCAATCCACTGGCCTCAGCCTCCCAAGGTGCTGGGATTACAAGCTGAGCCACCGAGCCTGGCTCATTTTACTGGTTCTTAAGGGTGATAGCAGAAAATTTTATATTTTAGGGAAGTTTTTATATTGTGTCCAAGTGCTTTCAATAATTATGACCTCATTTTGCCTTCCCCAAAACACTGACTTACTTCTAGAGAAAGGCTGTCACTGTTTTTCCATGGAGCATCCTGGGAAGGAAAGTGGATGGCCAGGTGGAAGGGAGAATGCCACCAGGCCCTCTGGGTTACCTGCTCCTACATACAGGGCTGTGGCCCGTTCTCCTGCTCTCTGAAATCCAGGGCAGAGGCAGACACTTGGCTAACCCCTTAAGCCATGTCCCAGCCCCTTCTCCCTCGTTGCCTCCCACCACAGAGGCCAGAGTTTAATGGTTCACTTTCCCTCTGCAAGGGCAGATCAACCCATTCTGACCCATGGGATGTAGCAGGAGATTCCTACATGCAGTTTCCACAATACACTTGAGAACAAAAAGGACATTCATGGCTGGCCTGACCCTGCTATTCCTCCTCTCCCTGCCTTGAACTTGCCACTTCGTACATGCCGTTGTGAATGGAGGCAGAATGCAGACTTGGGTCTCACCCTCTCAGAAGCCCATGCTCCTAACTGCGGTGCTCCATTGCCTCCTTTTAATCATTTCTTTGACCCACAAATTACAGCCAAGCAGAAAGGAACCAAAACACTAGGCAGTGAGGAACAGAGGAGAGCTCAGCCTGGCATCTGAAGAGCGACCTGAGCTCCAGCACACTCTACGCTAGCTGTGCCGCCTTGACCCAGTCAATCAACCTCTGCGAGTCTCGTTTTCCTCATTTGTAATAACTACTCTGGGAAACCTCTGAAGGCCCCTTCAGTGTTCAGATTCCACAGTTATGATTCTAGAATATGGACATACTCAAGCCCTCCTAACAAGCCACCCCATTCCCAAAGCACAGATGAATCCAGCAGCCACCTAGACCCTATGGAGGCAGCAAGCTGGTGACCCAACCATTTGTGTCTCTGTCCTTGATCGTGCCTTCCTGATGCACTGTGAACGCAAGTGCCCCGCCATCTTCGGGAGGCTTCCTTCTCCTAGTTCCATCCAAGGTTATTGAGAAATCATGCGAGATAAATCCTTTTAAAATGGCAAATTTGGCATTCTCTAGGGCTCAGCAATGCTCAGATAGGCCTAAGTAAGCAGCTGATTCAATGCCTGGCAGGTCAAAAATCCATATGCCATTCTTCACTTGCAACACAGAGCCTCCCTTTCAAGGCAGACCTGTGCCGCTCAGCTAGCTAACTAAACTTTCTGGCCCATTTTGGGGGCGCTCATTCTTTACTCAGTGGGGGAGCAGGTCTTTTTGTAATACCCAAGTTTATATTACTGACAAAACCCAGAGACAACAAAACAACAGCAGAGTTTTCCTCCTCCGAGTACAATTGTTAAACACCTGTCCACAGTCCATCCTGCCACCCTCCATCCCACCTCATGGGTTCTAGTGGAATCCCATTTAAAAACTTCAAAAATAAAAATAAGTGTTAGGTCCTCATAAAAGACCTTTCCAGCATGGCTTGTGATTCATCTGCCTGTCTCCATGGAATGCATATTAATATAGGTGCTGGTGCTTGATCTGTGGTTCCTTTTCAGGAGAGAAATAGCCCCACCCAAAAGTCAAATTGAAATTACTTCCCCCTAGGCCAGCCAGCAGAGCAGAGATTCCATTTTCCATCCTGTTACTTCTCCTCCCTGGCTTTATGGGATCTCAGGCCAAAAGGTGTTTCAGCCCCTAAGCTCCGTGGGGTACCTGCCGCTTTGAGGCGGCCGCCTGTTGTCTGTCAGTTGGAATCATTTGATACAACCTGTGCAAGCTTTTTGGGAGCCAGTGGGAAGGATTTTCCTCCATTAAATGCCATTTCATCCTATTTCCATTAAAAAACCACCTGTACTCCAGGAAGAATATCAAAATTGTTCATGCTGCTGGGGTCTGACACCGATCATTTTGAGACCTCAGTGGTCCCCATCTGAAAAGCAATCTGCTTCTCAGGGTCATCATTGGAAGCAGGAGGCTTCTAATTCCTGATTTGCTGCAGGTGGTTTCCTTGTCTAAGGAGCTGGAGGGTCTAGACACCATGAGAGTGGCTAGCCTCACAATGGGTGGAGGAAACTCTTCTGTGGGTTAGAGCCTGCACGAGGTACTGAGCACCACAGCCCCTCACTCCCTCCTACGGCCTTGTTCTGCTGGCCCCAGTTCTCATCCTCACCACTTCAAGGAGCCCACCCTTCTCTGTGGCCATACAACTCTGCGGTTATTCGGGCTGCCTGTTATCTGATGTCTACTGCCTAACGGGAAGCTTTTGGCCTAGCTGGCCATGTGCCCATTTCCAGGAGGGAAACGTTGTGTGTGGGAGGAAGTATCACACAGTAGTTAAGTGCCAGGCTTTGAACCATCAGCCTGGATTCTATCTTAATTCTGCCTCTGACGCTCTCTGGAGTCTTGGACAAATTTACTTTTCTCTCTTATTCCTTAGCTGTTAAAGGCCTCACTGAGTTGTGAAGATTAAATGAATTAATTTGTATGAAACTCTTAAAATTGTGCCAGGCATTTAGTAAGTACTGGGTAAGTGTCAGCTGCTATTATTTTTTAAATGTGGTAGAAAAGAGAAAACGATTCATCCCCTGGGCCAGGCACAGACCTAAATGGTTTATGTTCGTTATTTAATCCTCATGGTAACTCAATGAGATATAAATCATTATGCTATTGAGTGGTATGTCTGGGATAGGATTTGAACTCAGGTCTGTCTGATCTGAAAGCTTATGTGGTGGAAGCAATATCGTGTGTAGTGGAAGAATTTCAGTGGTCACCCACTGCAAAGCCAGTGGCCCAAAAGAGCACTTATGAGAGGACCATCTGCGGGTGTTGGGTGTGAGGAGTGTGGCTCAGAGTCGATGTGAGACAAATAGCCTCTTTCTCGAATATACTGATGGAAAATGTGACATACTTCATTGGCTGACCAACCCAACTGCCTTCCCAGTCCCTTCCCCTTTTTCGCAGAATCTCAATTATATTTTATTTTTTGTCTTTTTATAGACGAGGTCTTGCTATGTTGCCCAAGCTGGTCTTGAACTCCTGGGCTCAAGCAATCCTCTTGCCTTGGCCTCCCAAAGTGTTGGGATTACAGGCATGAGCCTCCGTGCCTTGTCCGAATCTCAATTTTAATAGTGTGACAAGGCATCCATCCCTAGCCAAAGCATCACAGTTCTGTCATTCCCCTCTGTTAGACACTCACTGCTATGGACTGAATGTGTCCCCAGAGTCATATGTTGAAACCTAATCACTAAGGTGTTGGTACTAGGAGGCGGGTCTCTGACAGGTGACTAGACTATGAGGGGAGAGCCCTCGTAAAAGACACCCCAGAGAGCTGCTTTGACCCTTTCACCATGTGAGGACTCAGCAAGAAACCTCCATCTATGAACATTCCCCAAATATATCTTCACCACACACCAAATCTGCTGATGTCTTGATCATGGACTTCCCAGCTTCCCTTCCCAGCAATCAATTTCTGTAGTTTATAAATTGCTCAGTCTAAGGTAATTTGTTGTAGCAGCCCAAACAGACCAAGGCAGAGATCTAAGAAAACATTCTTGGGCACTTCAGAAAAAACTTTTGTTTCTTAAAAAATGAAAGTCTGGAGCCTAATTAAGAGAAAAGTTATTGCCTTTGCCCCTTGCTTTAAGCTAAGGATGCCCGTGCTAGGACCGAGACTGCAGCAGGCACCTTAAGACCAAGCAGTGTGAGGACAAACGCCAGTCGCACCAAGGATGGTGAAGGAGGATGGAAAAGCCTGGAAGGATAACCAAATCACTGAACAAACTCCAGGACCACTTAGCACCAGACTTCTTAGGGAAGTAAAAAATTGTGAGTTCATTTACTCACAATCCTTAGCCAAATATTCTGGTCCTAAGGGAAACAGAAGGTGATCTCGATGGATAAAACTCTCCCCTATCTACAGTCTCATGACATGTAGCCTGTGCCTCATCCTGCCTGGTGTTACCAAGGCTAGTTGTTTACATAACTTTCTTCTTCCCCTTTTCATAACCACTGCCCCCACCCCCACCCCACCAATGAGAAGCTATTTGAAGGCAGGGAGTTTGTCTGAATCACTCCTGCACCCACCTCTTCCCCCGCCCCTGCCTGCCATAGATGACTCATTATACCATTTCTATCCTGCATTGTCATGCCCATTAGAGACAGAAAGGACACATCTCCCCAACACACACATACACACACACACACACACACGTGCACACTCAGATACACACACAGAACCATGTACGTTTATTGACCTGAAACAGGTTTCAGTGGGCTATGGTGCTATTCTCACTTTTGAGGTCTAAGCATGCCAAAAAGAGGAGAGAGGAGGAAGGAAAGAAACGGAGTAGCAAAGGAACAGGAAGAGGGAGACAGAGAAAATAAAACAGCACAGTAGCAGCTCCAGGGCCTGCCATGGGTGAGATTTACTGCACTAATATGCCAAGCCGCCTGTTATAATTAGTTTCTGTAAAAACCCTGTCTCCTAGTTCAGACTCAATTAAATCATTCAGTGTTTATTTGTGAGCCTTCTTATTCCGTGATGGGAGGGCTGGCAGGTCCCCAAGCTCAGCAAACCCACCTATCCCTTGCCTGGCACCATTCACGTGTCAGTCGCATTGTTTCGGGTGGTCAGGCAGTGAGGGGAAGAATGGGCATGTATTTGGACTCAGAGATACAGGAAGACACCACCTGAGGCAGCCTTGGCCCTGAAGGATATCCTTTTCTTCATGGCTGGAAAGGAAAACGTGCACCAGAAATGGGCACCAGAGCAGTCGCCAACCCAGTGTTGGATCTTAACGCTGAATGCAGTATTGAAAATCACTTTATGTGGGGAGGCAAAACCAGAGTGACTGCTTGTTATTAAAACCCATCTGTAAGAACAGGCTATGGGCTTGTTAGAGAAGATCCTAACACACCCAGGATGTGAGAAAGCAAAGCATCTTACTCAGGGGATTCTTCTGTCTGGGATTTCCTAGTCACTCCCCAGAAGTAATTTTGACTGAATGCACTTTGTATGCCACTCTCCATTGTTCTCAGGGTAAGACACTTGCATGAGGGTAGGCTACCGTGAGAGGAGACTCCTGGTCAGAATGAAAAAGAAGAAGAGATTCGGCATGACAGCTGCTCAGCTGCAAGGGCAATTTCTTCCTCCTGAAACTGAAATCAATATTAAATTAAATCTGTGTGCTTCATCTCCATGAGAGCAACTTTCTAACCTTCCATCTCGGCCAATCACCATCACTTCCCCCTCAACAACGGCACTTGGATGGCTTTTTATTCAACTGTGTTTCTCAGCCACCAACGTGCATGTTCCCATGGGAAAGAAACAGTATAATGCATCAGCTGCTCCTTGTACTAAAGTGCTAGCAAGAAAATCATCTTTGCAAACTAAGATCTTCAGCTAACATGGTTGAACCCCTTTCTGATGAGCCACTTTCTGGTGAGCATCTTCTTCAGGAAAGAAGAGTAAGATCATTTTTTAACTCCAAAAGGTCCATCTCCTGCTAACCACCTCCATCACCTGGGGCAGGTCTGTTAAATGAATATCGACCCGGGGCAGAATCTGGGTTGAAATATGATCTGAGTCTGCAAAGCTGCCTCACTCTCCTTTCCTTGTGCTAATTCCCCCATTTCACCTGTTTGAATCTTTCTGGGAGACAGTGACTTTTTCTTGAGGCTGCACTTGAGAGTATGACATAAAATAATAATTTTTAAAGCCCTCCAACTTAAACACAGTTATGTTTTTTTCCAGTATTTTTTTTTCTTTTTAAATCATTGCCATTCTTTTCTGCCAGTTTGTGGACCTCCCTGTAACCTCCAGCTTGGTTTCTTCTTTGGCTTGACTTTTCCTCTTTACCCAGAAGCATAAAAGCATCTGGCTTAAAAAAGGTTCATGGGCCAGGTGCAGTGGCTCACACCTGTAGTCCTAGCACTTTGGGAGGCTGAAGCAGGAGGATCACTTGAGCCCAGGCGTTTGAAACCAGCCTAGGCAACATAGTGAGACCTCGTGCCTATAGTTCCAACTACTTGGGAAACTGAGGCAGAAGAATTGCCTGAGCCCAGGAGGTCAAGGCTGTGGTGAGCCGTAATTGTGCTGCTACACTCCAGCCTAAGCGACAGAATGAGATTCCGGCACACCCACAAATTAGTTAATTAATTAAAATAAAATACAAAGATTCATGGGCCGAGGCAGAGAAAAGACCCACCAAAGAAAGATGACGCTGATTAACTCTAGCAGAAGGATTTCTCTTAAAAAGAGCACACAGCCCACAGCACCTGAGGGAAAAAGCTAACATGGTGGAGCCCCTTTCTGATGAGCCACTTTCTGGTGAGCATCTTCAGTTAATTCAGACACAACCTGCAGTGTGGTGATTATGCTTCGTAAGTGCAGAGGCTGGAGTTGGGAAAAACGAAGTGCTTGCCCAAAGTAACCCAGTGACAAGCCAAGACTGAGCCTTTGTCAGCAGAAATCCCAATCTGGTATACTGCTTGTACATTGGCCGTAAGACATGCCCCCAACCCTCCTACTCTCCCCACTTATCCGTGCACCACCCCTCCTGGCAGTACTGAGCATGGTGCTGAGGGGGCCATCCCACCAGAAGCAGCAACTGTGGAACAGAGCCCTAGCGTTGCCGACATCAATCCATGTCCAGACGGAAACCTCAGCAGCACAGGACCACATGACTAGGGCTGCAGGACACCCACCATGCTGAACCTCCTTGGTGACTACTGAATAAATGTTCACCAAGAACAGGAAGTGGGGATCATCACCCCTAGAGCACAGACCAGCAGGTGCTATTGAATTCTCAAGTGGCATCCCGCACCATGTGGTCCTGGGCAAATGGCACTTTCTGGTTTCTTTTGGTGCCATTGCTTTGTTTCTTGATCCTGTGATCCTAAAGAAGAGTCTCTTGATTTCCCGGTTTGTCCAACTAGAAAACAAGAATGGGAATATGCCAAGAATATGGCTGTCTACTTCATGATTTGACATTGGGAGAGGCAGAAGACTCAGGTCTATACCTGTTCTTAGCTTGGCAAATGTCTGTGTGTCAATTACACTTACTACTTTTCACAGAATCAGCTCCCATGCTGGCCCTAGCCTTGACCAGGGGATGATGGGTGTATTCCAGTGCACCCAGCCCAGAGGAGGGCTTACCCTCACCCCCCTCCTGGCTATGGTGTTGTCCATTCATCCCTAAGGTGGTGCCCATTAAGAATATAGACTCTGGAGCCAAACAGCCTGGGTTCCATTCCCGGCTGTGCCTCATTCTGGCTGTGTGACCTTGCACGGTGTCTGTACTCTTTCTGTAAAGTGGAAAAGGGATAACAGGATCTTTCTCTAGGGTCGTTGTGAGGAATAAATGATATACTCTACGTGAACTTCTTGGGACAGTGCTGACTTAAGTCAAGGCTCTATAAAGGATGGCTATGTCTAATGTTAATATTACTCCTGATGAGCTTTGGGAAAGGCAGCCTCCTTTTCCAATCCTTCCTTCAACCCACCCAGTTCTCAAAAGGACAGAAAAGACTAAGGAGGCAGGACCCCAGGGCAGTTCTTGAGGTCAAAGCTATGTAGAAGGCAAGGAGCCCTGGATTAGTTGTCATCAGATCTGGCAGCAAGTCCTCCCCTGTCTGGATGAGCCCCAGGATTTTCCTAGGCCTCAGCTTCCACACACATAGTGAACTGAATTGTGTCCTCTTCCCAAATTCACGTGTTGAAACCCTCACCGGCAATAGAATGGTATTTGGAGATGGGCCTTTGAAGATCGTTTAGGTGAGGTCCTGAGGGTGGGGACTTCATGATGAGATTAGTGCCTTTATGAGAAGAGACACCAAAGAGTTTGCTTTCTCTCTCCTTGCCATGTCAGGACACAGAGAGAAAGTGGCCAGCTACCAGCCAGGAAGTGGGCTTTACTAGAAGCCAACCATGCCGGCACCTTGATCTTGGACATCTTGCCTCTGGTTGTGTAAGTAATACATTTCTATTGTTTAAGCCACCCTGTCTTGGTATTCTATTTTGGCAGCCCGAACTGACTAATACAAAACCTGAAGTTGAAACCACACTTTTTACAGTTCCCTCCCACTTGAGAGAGAGGAGTTTTCACATACAGGCGGGGTTTTCACATCCTGCATAAGATCGCATTGCAGAAAGGGTTTTAAAGCCAATCATTATTTTAAACCCACTGTAATAGATTATTGAAAAGATCCCTCCCACTCTAGCAGTGCTTCTGCAAAATCCATGCCTAAGAACTCTTCATTCTTATGGCACTGAACTAGAAAGTTGTAGTTCACATCATTTCATTTCCCACAAAATGGATATTTGTCCCTTTCTTATGTTACCGTGTTGGTAGAAAATCTTCCTGAAATGTTACTACACACTTCACCACCTTAAAAATACATGTGTGTTTGTGCACATACATATTTAGCTTTCCTTGATGATGAGATGTAACATATTTGTACCTCATAAAAACAGAGCAAGGCCTTCAGTGACCATTGAGATAGGTCATACCCTTCGCCTCCAATTTCTTTTGGGCTGGAATGGATACTAAATGATCCCAAACTACTGTCCTAGAGGTTTTGTTCTCTGTTGAATGTGATCAGATGTCGCCACATCTCTGCACCATGCTTTATTTCACATATTGTTCACGGTGAAGCCCTGAGAATGGCTTCACGTTGCACTCATGCAATAAAAAGCACTGGTCCTTTGGGCTCATCCACCTTGCCTTGGCTTTAGGCTTACATCTGCTCAACCCCATGACTTTTGGTGCTGGTCATCCAACTGCTTGGTGTGGCACTGTGCACACCTCTGCAGATGGCACTGCTCAGAGGACCCAGGGCAGTCCGAGATGTCACAACAGGTGCCATCAGCAGGAAGAAGTTCACATCTTCAGGTTGTAAATATGCCATGTTGAAAACGGAGGCAACCGGCCGGGCTCAGTGGCTCAGCCTGTAATCCCGCGCTTTGGGAGGCTGAGGTGAGTGGATTACCTGAGCCCGCGGGTTCGAAACCCGCCTGGGCAACTTGGCGAGACCTCATCTCTACAATAAAAATCAAAAAATTAGCCGGGTGTGGTAGCGCGCACCTGTAGTTCCAGCTACTTGGAAGGCTGAGGTGGAAGGATTGTTGGAGCCCAGCAGGTCGAGGCTGCAGTGGCTGGGAATGGCCACTGCACTCCAGTCTGGGTGACAGAGTGAGACTCTGACTCAAAAAAAAAAAAAAAGAAAGAAAGAAAATGGAGGCAACCACTATGGTCTGCTGTAGGGAGTGTACAAATACGGGGAGTCCAGACATGCAGGAGGATCCTGTCGGAGAAGCCAGACATCTCTGTTGAAGTCACACTTGAAGGGCACACATAGGAGGTGATGAACAAATATGTTCTGAGTAGATGGAGAGATAAAGGGATGGATGTAGGAGGCCGGGCTCGGGGAGCCTTTTGACAACCTGCCACAGCTACTGCCCAAACAGTGACACAGCGTCCCTGCCTGGGAGGTGCCCACATGCTGAAGTGGATACAGCTTGAGTCCTGTTCTGCCCACTTAACGAGGCTCGGTGCAGATGAATTGTCTAAATGATTGTCCCCATGACAACGAACTGATTCGCAGGATGCCAGATCCAGGAGGAAAGCAACCCTGCCCAAAAACAAACCTGATATTTGCTCCTGACAGCATTGACATAAGAACATTCGAGGCTGGAGAAGACAGCATAAAGTAAAGGGCCATCCTCCCAAGCAGGCTGCTTCCCTGCCAGCCTTTTCAGGGTGGTCTATGACCATATTCCTTCACACACCACGCAGGGCTGATCGCATCTCACACTTGGCTTTGGGAGATGGCTCTGACACACAGTTCCAACTTGCTGTTTCTCCCTTGCCAGCAACATCAGAAAGCCTGCACTGCTGTGTCTCAATGGAGCTGACACACACAGCATTTCCATTCTTCTTCCCAGTCCCCACCAAAGGAAGATTATGCATAGGAAATCTGCCTCATTTTCTTTTACTTTGGTTTTGTGTTTCGTTTTGTTCCATTTTGTTCTCTACGTGACTTTTAGTCAGAGCGTTGCATTTGCTTTGTGAGACTCTGTCTCGTTTACCCTCCTTCTCTCTGTAAAATCATTCGCTCTGTTGCCCTGGAGATGAGATAAAATTCACAGCTCTCTCGTAGCAACACTTGCTTTTTTTCTTTGTGAGTAAAATTGCATGGGATTTAAAAAACTTTAAACATGGACACAATTACATTTCTAAATCCAATATTTTGTCTCTCATTTTTTGTTTACTCAGCCTAGAGTCTCAAGGTCAGGTAAAAATTAAAATCACACGAAATTGCTCTGGTTTGTTTTCTTAGTCTCAAAAATATCTTCTTAGCCAATCCTTCAGCAGGATTTTTTGTTTGGAACTCACAAAATACGTGGAAACTGGTGATGCATTTATGGATGCACCTAGTGGACGTTCTTGAAGGGCTGCAATGTGTAGAGTGTGCTGGGTGCTGAATACAAAGATGAGCAAGAGGCCATCTTTGCCCTCTCAGGAATTAATAAGGTGGGCTGACCCGGAAACAGTCACAATGCCTGAAAAACTACTGGGATAAGAATTTGTAATGGCTTCTAATGAGCAGAGGGGGAGCTCCCAATTCTAGGCCAGAAGGAAAGGGGAAAAGGATGGCAAACGAAGTCATCAACAGAGTCCCTGCAAGAGATGGGCTTGAATGGTAGACAAGGCCCAAAGGATAAGTGGGACTTAGACCAGGTTTGCTGCCTAGCTAGTTGAGTGAATGTTTTGAATCAAGGTCTACAAGTAGAAAGTTTTCTAAGGGGGAATAAAATATACAAAGACACAGGCAAGACAGAGAATGGAATGAATCCTCAGGCTGTAAGGATGAGAAGCTCAGGAAGTGATGCCCACATGGGCGTGGTTAGTCTCCTCCCCACAACATGGCTAGGAAGAGCACCACAATGTCAGACAAAAGGAGCAGGTCTAGCCACAAGCCAGGGTCAAAATTTTAGTCACCCTTGAAGTAGTCTTGTTGGGCAGACCATTGAAAAATAAGTATCAAACTACCTAAGTTTTGAGAGAGTGCTGTCATTGACACAAGTCAAAATCCAGGCAGGGACCCCTGCTGGAGAAGCTTCCGTAATCTACTGGCCTGACAGATGGTGACACCCTGGGGCTTCTGCTTGCAGACATGGGACCAAATTTCCTGGGAGCAGTGGGACAGAGGAAATGCAGCATGACGGCCAAGTCCAGCATAGAGACTTCCCGTGTACTTGAGTCTAGGTCCACGTGCAGGGATTCCAAGTTCAGGAGCTTTGGTTTAAGTTTTGATCTTCAAAACAGTCACATAATTCAGAATCCAATATAAAAAGGAAGGCAGCTTCTCCAAGTCCCATGAAAGACAGAGCACCACTCAGGGTAGTTATAGTTACTGGAAGACAGGGCCACATGCGGATGGGGCTCATGCAGACTGACACGTGGTGAGGGGTGCTTTGAACCATGCCCACTGTGTCTTCCCAGTAATCCTCACGGCTGCTACTGTACAGCTCATCTGCCAAGAACACTGGATGGTGCTTCTGAGACTCACAACCCCAGGAGGAGGATGTGCTAACTGGGAGAAAGACACCACTGCTATTCTTTGAATTTCCAACTGTGCTTCACTCTAAAGGCAACAGACTTAGTAAGCGAGCCCATAGCCCCAGCTACCTGAGAGGCTGAGGTGGGAGGATTGCTTGAACCCAGGAGCTCCAGACCAGCCCAGGCAACATAGAAAACTCTATATTAAAAAAAAAAGTTAGAAAGACTGGTAAGAGAAAGAATCTTATCAAAATTCCCAAAGCTTTTAAAATATTAATAATCCGTAATAATAAAAGACCCAAAGCTTTCTAGTTGACTGTGCAGAGCAGGGCATGCAAGAAGGTAGAGTATGATGTACAGGTGGGGGCAATCTTACCCCGCAAGAAAAAGAAGAGCCTTCCTTCCTCCCACCTCCCCTCCTCCCACTCTAGCCTGTGGATTCAGACCCAATCACAGGGGAATGTGCTGGATGGGAAATGCTGGCTAGCCAACACGGTACCACAATGGACTCAGACTGGCCAAATGGAGGAGGTCCCAGAAGGTGAGCCTGAGGGTAGCCTCACAGTTAGCTCTGCATACCCCTGCATGGTCAGAGAAGGAGCCACCAGTCAGAGACTCGAAGATGGAGGGTTTGAGGCACTGAGGAAGGCCTAGTGCAGAATGGATAACACTTGAGAAAGGATGGATGGATGGATGGATGGATGGATGGATGGATGGATGAATGGGTGGGTGGGTGGATGGACAGATGGGCACAGGGCTTGTAGCAGAGAGTCGGAAACCCAAGTTCAAAGGGAAACCTGGGTCAGAAATGAAAGGCTGCAGCACAGTACTAAGGACAGAGCAGTTGTCAGAGGCCACCCAGATGGCTTGCATTCAATGATCATTGCTGCGACTTATTTTTCTTGAGCCCTGTGGTCGGACCCCATGGAGAGGGAAGGAGGGAGGAACAGTGTGGTCTCAGGACTTCTATCAAAGGAAGCTTCTAATCACTTGGATGTTACTCTCTTTCAGTATGGATAAAATTACAACCCACATACAGCATAAATGTATCTATTTTTAGACGACCCCTCTGCCATATAACTATGAGTTGAGAGTCCCATGAGAAATATCATCTTTATATGCAAAAAGTAGTGCTACTTGGGAAGTACCCATATATTTAAATAAAGTCCTTGTTTTTAAAAAAAATGTCATTGTTGCTGTACCCTCTAAATGCTCACCTGTGATGATCTTTTGGGTATTTACCTATAAACAAATGCTAAGCTCTATTTACGTCCACACAGGAATTCCCCAAGGTAGTAATAATGCTCTCCAAATCCCTAGTCAAATTTCATTTAAATGGAATGGCCCAGATGAAACCAGCCACTCTGTGTTTGCACATCCGCTTGGCCAGAATTCAATGTTCTTGCCAGAAAGCAAAGATATTGTTTTTGTGATTTCATCCTGCCACTCCCCACACTTGAGAATTTCCAAAGAAGAGCCCCACAGACCAGATTTGGGTTAGTTATGGAGTAGCGCAGGAGGAATTTGCTCTAACCCACTGCAAGATTGTCTCAGTTACCAAAAGTTATTTGTTGAAGTAAAATCCAGATTAACTGAAACATGCTTGGAAAAGAATTACTTTATATTGCTGACATGAAGCAACCAAGGGCTATCTAGAAATACCCTTTGGCTTTCATACTTATACATATTTATCCTTTAAAAAAAAGTTTCATCTCTTAGTAAACCACAAAAGAATATGCATATGTCACCCTACAGCACAGCCCATACGAGTCAAGATGGACCAGCTTGGACGGATATAGTTATTAAGGACATGAACGCTGAAGATGGTTGCCTGCCTAGTCACTTCCCAAGGCTGTGATGGAGGTTAAATGAGTTGATGTGTGAAAGGTTCTTAGCGCAGTACCAGATAATTGTTTGCTATTGTCACAACCTCCAGAGTTTTCAGGGATTCTCAATGTGAAGATCGGTGAGAGACACCTCCAGCCCATGGCTCAGATGAATTGCAGTCTCCCCTGCACCCACCACCCTAACTTCTGAAACTTGACTGTCAGGGTTCCTCTTGCTCCACCACCAGTGCTTTAAGCCCCTACGGCCCTGAAGACGTGGCTGCTAGGAACTGGAGTGGATATCAACTGGCCCCACAGAGCCCTCTGGAAATTGCATTTCTAAAATAAATACTGCCAACAAAGCCATGGGTAAGTTTGCAAACTCATATTCAGCTGCCCGAGAAATGTCACATCCATTTATTTTCATCAAATCCAACTCTAGGCAATGGTTTCAAAATCCAGCCTCAGTATCTACTGGGGCTTCTTGAACGACCAGGATCATACAAAGAGGTCACATGCTCTCTTGAAGTCCTAGTGCCTGGTATTTTCCATTCTGTTCGAGGAGTAGAATGACTCCAACTGTTGCCAGGGCTGTGAGTCCCATTCCCTGGGTTTCAGCACCCCCTTCCCCCACTGGAACTCTACACAACCATTTCTGTCCACGTCTTGTTGCTAACCTAGGGTGCGGATAGGGAAGGGTTGGGTGCTGTTACTCAGTGGACCCACCCATCTCTACCAGCCCCCCAGGCTTGGGATACCTCCCCCTTTCTCTCAGCTTCCACTTGGCACCCCAGAAGCCCTCACCTCTCTCTTCTCCCAAGGGAGTTCACATCTAAATGATCTGTCTACCTTCTTGGAATGAGAAACATAGGCTAAAATAGTGTCTTACCCAACCACATTCTTCTATCACAGCACAACGCAAAGGTTAATGTCTTAATTATATATCCTGACACACTTTGTGCATTGGCCTGCTAATGTTTCTGGTAAATACTAAACGCAACAACATAATTCTGGTGAATCGAGGGTCCTCGTTATCTACTTAGCCAGGCTTTGAAGTGGTTTTGTTTTGGGGGGTTTTTTTTGGGTTTTTTTCAGTGCACAGGTAAGAACCCTAGCTGCTTATATTGTCAGG
This sequence comes from Tarsius wallacei, assembly GCA_963574415.1. Taxonomy (NCBI): domain Eukaryota; kingdom Metazoa; phylum Chordata; class Mammalia; order Primates; family Tarsiidae; genus Tarsius; species Tarsius wallacei. The sequence continues at coordinate 92,680 of CAUYQG010207009.1, read as the reverse complement.
CAGACAGAAAAAGCAGATCTTGTTAATTAAAGAGTGATAAGCATTGCTTGTGTCCATTTTGGTAATAGAAATATATGCCTATCTTTACATCTGGATGCATCTCCCCAAAGGTGGACAGTCAACAGAGGCAGATTCCACTGCCCTCCCCTATCCCAGCAGTAGACTGACAAGAAATCAGTCCCTCTGGGGCACATGCATGTACATATGCCCAGGATTGGTGGAGGAGACACAGGCGAGGACGGGACAGTAGGGACACAGGCAGAAAGGAGACCTTGGACAAGCTCACCCCTCTTTAATAGTATCATGGCTCCAATTCACAGACCTTGATAATCCCCAAACTGTGTTAATGGGTATTGTCTCTTTTGATCCTCACTTCGAGCCTGGGAAATAGAATAATCAATTCCCTTAGAGATGAGGAATCCACAGCAGGTTATGTAATTTACTTGGCCAGGATCATTCAGAGAAGGTGACAGAACAGTACAGTGACATGGCTGTCCCAATTCCTGGGTGCAGACATTTCTTTAAAGGCTATGCTTCTCCTGCATAAAACTCATCCCAGTTAAAAAAGCATTGTCACGTCTAGAATCTAGAAAATCTAGAAAAAAGCACTCTTACCATACCATGGATTAGAAAAAAGGCATGAGTGGGCAACTAGCTGGGCATAGTGACTCAGGCATGCCTGTAATTTCACATTTTGGGAGGCTGAGACAGGAGGATTGCATGAGCACAGGAGTTTGAGCCCAGCCTGGGCAACCTATTGAGACCTCGTCTTCACAAAAAATCAGCAGGGCATAATGACACATGCCTGTAGTCCTAGCTACTCTGGAGGCTGAGGTGGAAGGATCACCTGAGCCCAAGTGGTCAAGGCTGCCATGAGCCGTGATTGTGCCACTGCTCTCCAGCCTGGGCAACAGAGTGGACCTCGACTCAAAAAAAAAAAAAAGGCAACTTGGTGAGCTGCCCAAAGTGACAGAAATGCTAGAAAGCCAAAGAAGACTCTTTGGTCTCCAAATCCTTTGCTCCTTCCCCTCCCTACTGGCCATCATTCCATGAGGCTTGTGCTCCATTCTATCATCAATTTAGCTGCCAAAAACATCCCCCAGAGCCAGGAAGATCACTTAGCTTCAAACACGTGGTACCACGTGCCAGGCGCCACGTTCGCATTGAGAATAAATACAAAAGGCCATGAGAGATGGTCCCTAATGGGGTTAAAAGACCAGTGAAGGAGGCAAACTCTTGGACAAAGACTTCACTTTGAGCAACTAGCGCTGCTGTAGAGGTGTGCATGTGGGCTCTGAAAATTCAAGGTGGAGGGGATTCATTCCCTCAGCCTAGGAAGAGGGCATAAGCGATGGGGATCCAGGAAGTGTCAATGGGTGACACTGACACACTTCACTATATTACCCAAACATGGGAATCAGCTTACACACCACGTAAAAGCTCAAAAGACAAAAATAGTTTTTCCTCCAGCTGTTCATGAGAGTAATGGAAATTATGAGCACAGAAAAGCACAATGAGAGTGATCAGCTGCACGGCAGATTTTTTTTCTACTTTTGACACCTTAATTGAAGTTGTCCTGAGTCATGCTTATAGCCCTTGACATTTCTTAGCCTTATAACTGGTAAAAATCCTCGGAAGCCAAGTTGTTTACCTAAGTTCATCTTGCAATGTGTGTCATGGTTGCAATTATATCCTGTGCAAGGAAAACAAAAAGGTCAGATGCAGTAGCAGATGACAAGTGCCAGGTTCAGAAGTTTCCGAGAAGCTTATGAAATCCTCTCTCCTGTTTACACGACATCTAAGTCTCCCTCCCTTCTCACAAGGCTGAGGTCTTTGTTCATCCTGGAGCTGCTCCTTCCTGCAGCTTTAAGATGAGGAAATCAAACACCCCTGGCCCAGGGGTGCCTACGGGATGTGGGCAGCTCAGGGCTGGCTGCATCATTTCCTTGATCTGAGTGTCTCCCCATCCAAAAAAAAAAAAAAACACAGTGATGAGCAAAGGAAACAAAGCAGGGCCCAGTGTGGTGGCTCAAGCCTGTAATCCCAGCACTTTGGGGGCCAAGGTGAGAGGATTGCCTGAGCCCAGGGGTTTGAGACCAGCCTGGGCAACTTGATGAGACTTTGTCTCTACAATATATCAAAAAATTAGCCCGGCGTGGTAGCACGTGCCTGTAGTTCCAGCCACTTAGAAGGCTGAGGTGGAAGGATCGCCTAAGCCTGGCAGGTTGACACTGGTGTGGCCGTGAGCGTGCTACTGCACTACAGCCTGGGCGACAGAGTGAGACTCCAACTCAAAAAAAAAAACAAAATAAAGACAAGAAAACAAAGCAGCATAGATGGTACATGTTTGCATAGCCTGGCCTGGGCCTTCTTAAGCAGGTGGCCTTCCACTTAAAACCCAGAGACAGATAGACGCAAGAGGACAAAACTACAGACAGGCAAGGCAACAGACCAGTTAGATGCATTTTCCTAACGGGACACCACATGGCTATTGACAGCAACTTGGGGAGAATGACTAAATTGCTCCCAGCTCAGGAAGAAAAGTTAGAATCTTACCTTAGTTTATAACTTCCCAAATACAGGCAGATGTTGTTGTTGTTGTTGCTATTATTATTATTTTAGTTGGGGTCTCACTCAATTGCCCAGACTGGAGTGCAGCGGTACGATCATGGCTCACTATAGCCTCAGGCTGCTGGGCTCAAGCAATCCTTCCTCCTCAGCCTCCTGAGTAGCTGGAACTACAGTTACACACCACCACATCCAGCTAATTTTTTTGATTTTTTTGTAGAGATGGGGTTTTACTATGTCACCCAGGTTGTTCTCAAACTCCTAGCCTCAAGCAATCCTCCAGCCTCAGCTTCCCAAAGTGCTGGGATTATAGCATGAGCCACCTCGCCCGGCCAGATGTTAATATTTTAAACAGCAGGGCCAATAATCTTCTTGATACTTGGTCTATTAATAAAGTAATTTTCCCCCCATGGCACTCAAAAATGCTTTGCATTTTGAATTTTTTTAAAGACGCAGCCCATAGATAATTTTTGTAACATGTGTGCCCCACTCTCTAAGAGATCATGCCCCTGTTCTCACCGTTTCACTGTCCCCCACCCCACCCAGGGCTACGCCCACACAGACCAGCAATCTAATTTCCTTCTGGTCAACCGCCAGGGCTATTTGGGGTTTGGCTTGCATTTAGTCCACTTTTCCTGCCAGTGCAGACTCAGCCCCTCTACTCTCCTGAGACTCTTTTCTCTAAGGAAGCTTTTGAAAAAATACAGACTTCCTCTAGGCAGAGGTCAGTGCCTGTCCCAGCTCTGAGTGCGGCAGGAGGCACCCTACATGCAATGGATGAAAGACAGGAAGGGCTAGAGCTGGCTTCTCCATCCTGGGTTCTCACAGCTCTCCGTTCCCTCCCTCGCTCTGCCACCAGCCATTCGCTCAATCCTACAATGTCCTAAATGAACCAGGCTGAGTGTCTGATCCTTTGCTCCCGTTTTCCTCTGTCTAGAATATACTTGCATTTATCTAGCTTTTTCCTGCTGGTCTCTTCCTCATCCCCGGGAAGATTCCCCTAAAGACTCATCAGGTTACCCCCACCATCTACAGAATCAGCCCCTTAACTTGTCTGCCTCCCACCCCTCATGTCAGATTGTGATCACCTTGAGAGTGCAGCTGCATTTTGGAAGCTTTTGCATCCTAAGTACCAGACACATAGGAGATGTCCCGTATGCTTTTGCTGCATTAAATTTAATCACAGGAGATAACGTGCTTGAAGGACAAGGTGAAAGAAAGGAAGGAAGGTTGGAAGAAATGAAAAGAAAAAAAAAACATTTGGTGGAAAGTGAGAAGCACTGCCCGCAAACACTGCCTCAACCATCATGCTTGACTTTGTATGCGGACTAGCACCAAGCTGAGGATGCCAGTTGGAAACAATGACACTTTCTCTAACCACTGCTGCCCAGAGAAAGGGGTTCCATGTCCAGTGCTGCCAAGGGCCAAGCAGGTACCAGCAGTGTGAGGAAGTCAGCCAGATACGAGACAGCGAGGAGTGATGGAACCATGGAAACCTGTGCAGAGAGCCTCAGCAGACCAAAACCCTCAAATTCAAATCCAAGTACAGACAAAGCCAGCCTGAGGATCTGACCCAGGCTTGGATGGCAGATCTGGAAGTAGGGTGCTGTATGTTGCAAAAAGAACCCCTAGCCGGGGAACAGGATCTGTTCTCCCTTGATTCTTCTGTACTTTACCTGTTTAAGCTAAGTGCACTCAGAGATCTTATAATAGCAGACCCTAACTATGTTGAATTGCTGCTTAAGATGTTGTTTCCATGAAAAAACATATTGCCAAGTTCTTTTACAACAACTCTAAATGCCAGGAAGTCTCCAGCATCCTATCTTTGGTGATGACAGCGTCCATAGGGTCAACATCTGTGGTACAGAGCTCTGTTGTGGAGGCGAGGAGAAGACAAGGAGAAGACACCCAGGCACAGGTAGCTTGTCATCTCTCCATACCTCTGTATTTATCTCCACATTCCCCCTCACACTCCACACTCTCGCCATACCACAATACCTGTACCACAATACCTGTAGGCCCCCATCTCTTTGACCATCGTGTGAGCCATGCCATGCCCCTGCCTCCCCTTCACCTGGCTGTTCTTTTTCATCCGTTGCACCTGTGCTTTCCTGAACCCCTCCCCAACTAGGTTATCTGGTGCTCCAAATGCCACCCGAGCACTGTGTTCTGTCCCCAGTGTAGCACTTCTCTGCACTGGATTGCAATCATACAGTTGTCGTTTGCGGTCGGCATCTCTCCAGACTGGCGAGAGAGGGTCTGACTCATTCCAGGCGTACCACCAACACCTGCTACAGTGTCACACGCTTAGTAACCAGCACTGAGTGACCAAATGGACCCATGAAAAAAAACGAATGACCCAGTCGATAGAGCAACATTCCTCTCTAAATCACTGGCCAGGTCTTCTCAAATGGGCCACAGAACACACTCTCCCTTCAAGGGACAGAGACAAAGTTTGAATCTGCAGTTCCCCATACCTGCACATTCAGTGCACATTTAACCTTCACAACAACCTCCCTGAGGTAGATGTTATTTCTTTTACAACAACAAGAAGAAAGGAAATTGATGATCAGAGATACTGAATAAGTTGCCCAGCACCACACTGCTAATAAGTAGCTGAGCCCCAAACTCCAGCCCAGGTCTCCTGACTGTAAATCCTGCACTTTCCTCCTGTACCGGGCTGGTCAGAGGTGGGCGCTCGCTGATGCCTGATGATAACCATGTGCCTGCTGCTTCTGCCTATGCTGCTCCTGTAGTGGCTGCTACTTCTGCCCCCTCCAGGCCTTGGAGTTCCACATGGCCCAATCAGCTCTTAAAGAAGTGGACTCCAAGTGTATCCTGCGGCACAGCTGTTGTGATTAGAAAGTTGCTCTTGGCCGGGCGCGGTGGCTCAAGCCTGTAATCCCAGCTCTTTGGGAGGCCGAGGTGAGGGGATTGCCCAGGCCCATGGATTCGAGCACAGCCTGGGCAACTTGGCGAGACCTCATCTCTACAATAAATCAAAAAATTAGCTGGGCATGGTAGCACGCGCCTGTGGTTCCAGCTACTTGGAAGGCTCAGGCAGAAGGCTCGCCTGAGTCCAGCAAGTCGATGCTGGAGTGGCTATGAGCGTGCCACTGCACTCCAGCCGGGTTCATCTCTACAATAAATCAAAAAATTAGCTGGGCATGGTAGCACGCGCCTGCGGTTCCAGCTACTTGGAAGGCTGAGGCAGAAGGATCGCCTGAGTCCAGCAGGTCGACGCTGGGGTGGTCGTGAGCCTGCCACTGCACTCCAGCCGGGATCACTGCACACCAGCTGGGGGCCCTGCACTCCAGCCTGGGCAACAGAGTGAGACTCCAACTCAAAACAAAACAAAACAAAACAAAAAGCTGCTCTTTAGCGTCCCTCCACTAGGGTGGGATCTCTTTGAGCACTGAGCATCTCCATGACCAGCTGTCCCAGACCTGCCTCCCCCACAGCCCATTCTCATTAGCATATGTTTAAAATCAGTGAAGGACAACTTCAAGCCACATGGTAAAACCTCCCTAATTATTAGGGGGTACTATTTGGAATCATATTGTGGTAAATATGAGTGAGTGAGAGAGACAGAGGGAGAGGAGGGCGAGAGAGAAACGGAAAAAGAAAGCAGAGGCAGAGTTATGCATAACAGGCTCTTAAAATATACTATTTGGTGGAGGCATAATAGTGACGCACAACACTAGAGAGGAGAACAAGATGGAGGAAGGTCTCTGGCATCTTTGTACCTTATAAAGTTATTGACTAAGCCAGTCCTTAAAGCCATGAAGCATTAAGTGCCAAGTTGTTTAGCTACAATAGTATGAGTCAACTAATGCATATTCCATTCTATTTTAACATCGAAACCTGTGATGATTCGGGCTAACCAAGTCATTTTCCAAATGAATCTGAAAGTCAAATCTTCATGCAGGAAAAGAAGGAGAATCACCCGACACTAACCCAAAATGGCAGCCAGTCTTTATGAGATTCTGTCTCAGGGTCTGTGAAAGCCTGAGCCAGCCGCATGGAAAGGGCTCAGGACCGCTCACACTGACTGATGTGGTCTTTGAAAATGCGCCAGCGAGGCTCACAGAGAAGGAAACCAGAGCTTTTCAGAACCCAGCTCCTCTGCACAGTAACTTGGTGAAATGGACAAAGGCTGCCCTATTGAATTTGCAAATGTGGATTTAACTCACTTATGAATATAGTGCTGGGCACCGCTGTGTCACTTATCAGCTTATCAAATTTGTTCTGGAGGAGAAGCAATTTTGTGTGTACCCACTATCAGGCAGCAGGCTCAGAAAGAAGCGGGTAGCACAGATGCCAAATTCAATGGTGCTTTAACCGAGGCAATGTCAACACAACAGTGGGAATGAGAGGGACTCTTTCTCCAAGCAGCACACAAAGACACAAACTGAGGGCCATGGGGCTGCAGATAAATGACCCATTGCTCAAAACAAAAGAAGACGTTTGATAAGAGAAATATTTACACCAGGCAAGCAAGCCACAGTCCCAGAAAGAAAAATGTCTTAAAATAAACTTTACACCCTTATAGTTCTGCCTTTTCAAAGTCCCCACATTTTCCATCACTGTATTCTTTTTGTCTCCTACGAGTTCCCTATCCCTTTGCAAGTAGAGGGAAAATAGAATTACTGCCCATTCCGCAGCTGCTAAAAAAAAATCACGTCATGCTAAGCAGAAGTCAGTCACAAAAGGCCACATATTCTTCAATTGCATTTCTATGTTCACGCGTATAACCGTTCCGCAGTTCTTGGATATCCTCTTCTGTTTTTTCAGTCTTTTTTCTCTTTGCTTTCCAGTTTTGGACGTTTCTGTTGAGATATCCTCAAGCAATTCTTTCCTCAGCCACCTCTAGTCTACTAATGAGCCCATCAAAATCATTCTTCCTTTCTGTGACAATTTTTTTTTGCTCTCTTGGGTTTCTTTTTTATTGTTTCTTAGAATTTTCATCGCTCAGCTTACATCACCTATCTGTTCTTGCCTGCTGTCTACTTTATTCATTGGAGTTCTTTGCATATTCATCATAGATGTTTTACATTTCTGGTCTAATAATTTCAGCATCCCTGCCATGTTGTAGTCTGGTTCGGATGCTTTCTCTGGCTCTTCAAACTGTGTTTTTTTGAATTTTAGCATGCCTTGTGATACTTTTATTAAGTTTAATTTTATTAAAAGCGGGATGTGAGGTCCTGAGTCAAAGGAAGTGCTATAAACGGGCCTTTAGTAATGTGGTGGTAGATGTGGGGGAGGGGGTTGACCTAGAGTCCTCTAATTAGCTCCTCCCTCTGAGCCTGTGCCTCTGACACTCCACAAAGTGCTTCTCAGCTCACTGCCCTTTAGGTGCACAGGATGGCTGGAGCTGGGAATTCTCCTTCCTCTAGGTCAGTTAGGCCCTGATAAAACCCCAGTAGTTCAGGCTCTGGTAACATCATTTCTCCTGAGAGCAGACCTTATTAAGAAAAACAGAGTGGCCGGGCTCAGTGGCTCAGCCTGTAATCCCAGCGTTTTGGGAGGCCAAGGTGAGTGGATTGCCTGAGCCCACGGGTTCGAGACCCGCCTGGGCCACTTGGTGAGCCCTCATCTCTACAATAAATCAAAAAATTAGCCGGGCGTGGTTGCATGTGTCTGTAGTTATGGCTACTTGGAAGGCTGAGGCGGAAGGATCACCTGAGCCTGGCAGGTTGAGGCTGTGGTGGCCGGGAGCGTGCCACTGCACTCCAGTCTGGGTGATGGAGTAAGACTCCAACTCAAAAAAAAAAAAAAAAAGAAAAAGAAAAACAGAGTGATCTGGCTATTTCTTTTTTTTTTCTTTTTGAAACAGGGTCTGGCTCTATATACCCAGGCTGCAGTGCAATGGCATGATCATGGCTCACTGCAGCGTCCACCTCTTGGGCTTTGGGTGATCCTTCCACATCAGCCTCCAGAGTAGCTGGGATTAAAGGCGCATGCCACCACGCCCAGCTAATTTTTTTATTTTTTGTAGAGACGAGGTTTCTCTATGTTGGCCTGGCTGGTTTCAAACTCGTGCACTCAAGTCATCCTCCTGCTTCAGTCTCCCAAAGTGCTGGGATTAGAGGCATAAGCCACCACCACTACTGGCCCTGATCTGGCTATTTCAAAACGGTTCCTCTGCCCTACACCCTGATGAAAGCATGAGATTTTTCTTTAGTATTCACTATGAGCATGAGGCACTGGAGTTAAAACTCACAGAAGTATGGGGGTCCCATGGCTGGAATTTTCCACCCTGGACTTGTCCTCCTTGTTTTCTAGGGATGCCAAACTCCAGAGACTCCCTGACCACAATTGCATTGGAAGTTAAATCTGAGCATTTGCTGATGATGTCAAGTCTAGACGTTTCTGTACATAAGACAAGCATCAAGAACAAAAGAGGCAGCCAACCCTAGCACTGACCAGAAGGGACAAGAAGACTGTGAAACACAGAAGAGGATAGATCAGCCACGCCTGGGAGAAGAGGCTAAGAAGCCAGAGTGCCAGTGCCTTCACAAACACAAGCAGGAGCTGTTATTTATATTGGTAGATTTTAATGAATTTATGTTGAAGACATGGGTAGAATTCCTGAAAGGGAATTCAGTCATTCCCCTATTGAATGAGGTCATTTTATTGGCCTCAATAAGTCCTAAGTTAAAGATCCTCTCTAGAGCTGATTAAATATAGATAGAGTCTGTTGAGGCCACTGTGATTGTCAGCGCTTCTCACACTGAGAGCTCTAGAACTTCTACAGAGAAGACATCCTGCACTGTTACTGTGAATTAACCTTAGTATGCTACTACTTAGAAATATACCTACATAAACACAGGTAAACTCTTCATGTTCGTAGCCCTGATGTAGCTTGGAAAACAACACATGCAAATTAAATGAAAACAAACCTTCAAAGGTCAATAAAATTCAAACCAACCATGTTAAATTAATAACCCTAATAATATTATTTGTTGAAACTAATTAGCCAGATGCATGCTATGCTAGCATCATTATGATGTTGGCATTTTTGAGTGTGGCATGCCCATGAGACCCTGTTCCACAAGATGACTCAATTCTCCCACCACTTTCCTCAGTTTAATTTAGTGCTACACCTTCATTCATGCCAAGCTGCAAGATGCCATTTGCCCTTCCCTGGAGCAAACACAATCATAAACGTGGGTGCTGAAATTACCCCTGCATGCTAGTGATAAATTGATCATCTGGTTGCTCCAATTATTAAATTAAATATATAATTTAAAGTTATATTTTCATTATAAAAGTTAAGCTGCAATGAGATGATAGAATTTGCATAGAGAACCTGTGGATGCCAGTTTGAGAAACCTTCTGTTAGATCAGCCACCAATCCTGGCAGCATTCCCCCATCTGTCCAACCAGACTCGTCACCTTTTGAAATGACAAGCCCAGCCCAGTCTCCAGAAACCTTGAAGTGACAGTAACTCCTTGCCCAGGACAGTGTCAGTATTTAAAACACAGAGATAGATACTTTCACGATGAGGTATCTTCTGTAAATCATAGACAGGGGAAAAATTCCTGGGAAGGCAAAGGTCAGAAGATGACCCAGCTCCATCCTCAGAAGCCGTTCCCAGGGCAGCGGATCTCCCTGGCTTGAAATCGCCTCCCCTGACCCCACTCCGCTGGCTACACATGACTGTGTCTCCAGGAAAAATCCAAGCTACCGATTAACCAAGATCTGTCAATCAGTGAATTGTTTTTCCATGGGCTTGTCTTGCCTTATTTTGGTTCGTTTTTTTTTTTTAATAGTGGTAAATATACATAACATACAATTGGCCATCTTAGTCATTTTTAAGTGTGCAGTTCAGTGATGTCAAGTATATTTGTGCTGTGCGACCTGTCTCTTTTGCATTTTGCCAGATGAAAATGCTATACCCACCAAATATTAACTCTTCATTTTCCCTCCCCTGGCCCTTGGCAACTGTTACTCTACTTTCTGTCTCTGTGAACTTGACTCTGGATACCTCATCTAAGTGGACCCATGCAATATTTGTTCTTTTGTGACTGGCTTCTTTCATTTAGCGTACTGCCCTCACGGTTACCCCATGTCATAGCATGTGTCAGAATTTCTTTCCTTTTGAAAACTGAATAATATCCTAGCGTATGTATGCAACACATATTGTTTACCCATTCATCCGTTGATGAGCACGTTTGGCCATTGTGAATAAAGCTACCATGAACATGAGCAAACCTTATTTTGTTTTTTGTTTTTTCTGAATTAGTTGGTTCCTTTGGTTCTACCTATCATATTAACCTCTGAATTTTCTAGATCTTCCATCTTCATTTAAGCCTAGGAAGACCTTGCCTCTAGGATTTGGTGCTTTTTTTCTCTCCAGTGTGTGATTTTATATGCCTTCTGCCTTCACACATGAGCTGCATGGATGGCAAATTGTCACAGACTTGCCTCCAGAACACCCTGCAGGAATGAGTACACATGTCTGTAGACCGTGATGTTTGGTTCAGCTTCCCAGCGGGAGAGGGCTAAATGGGGTGGGACCCAAAGGGTCATTTTCAGCCCCCAGGTCGGGGCTCATTGTGGACCATCCTGGTGTGCCCTCAGAAGGGCCTTGCCTTAGAGCGGCTGGAAGCCTCTTCCCTTTCCAGCTCCCCTTCCAGGGACCTTGCAAATGCCTCTCTTAGAAGTGATAAAGGCAACCCAGGGTTAGCTGTCACTCCATCGTGATGCCTCCTGTAAGTGACACTCTGAAATGGGCTATGCCTCTTATGGAGGATCGGAGTGGGGCCATCGAATAGCATAGGCACACAGATGTCCACACATACACGCGCACTCATGTGCACACCCCACGGAAATCTGGTAGCCTGCTGACCTCCTGAAATCCATCCTTCTAGACTCAGGGACCATGCAGAAGCTCCTCTTGACATGACTATTTTCTACTGATCAAAGGAGATAAACTCTCCTGGGGTATATATGCTCCTCTCGAGTGGTTTCATAAGAGAGGGTGAACCTCTCCTGCACCACATGAGAACTTGTGTTTTCACAAGATGGGGAGACTGCAGCGGTGTCTTCCTCTCTCCGGGTCCATAGCTGCCCAGGGCGGCCCAGGCTTTCCCAAGAGCCAACGGTTCTTCCCTCCATGAGGACCTGGGACCAGGTGATTGAAGATCTCAGAGGAGGCTGAAGGGTGAGAGGTGAATGAGTTGGCTCTTAGCAAGAGTCTTAGATGATGGCTATCTACTGGGAGGAGGGAGCAAGAGGGAGGAGAAAGAGCACTGGGCTGAGAGTCCTGATGGTGGTCCTGGATCCCAGGGTAGGCTGCCTCCCCTTTTACCTACATTGTGAGGCGAATGTGAAAGCCAAGCAGGAGTTGTGAAAGTGCTTTTTGTAAATGGTAAAATGCTCTACAAGGGGAAGGCATCCTTGCTTTTTTTTTTTTAAGTAAATTCAGTAAAAACAAGTTGCTGCTTTGAAACATTTTGTTCACAACTTTCATGTCCACAAGGTAGGATTTGGTCTGAAGAGTGAGCAAAGGATTAAACCAAACGAGCAGCCACATTCCCCTGGTCCTGAGTCATGTTGGGGATCAGAGGGCTGCTTTAAGATCACAAGACTCTTGATCCAAAAACAAGCCTGGATCTGCCTAGCCCAGTGCTCCTGGGGGCCACTGCTTCCACGGACAGTAAAAATTCCCTTCTCTTAGTTCCCAAGAGAATTTCCTTTTTAAAAATGTCCTTCCGCCGGGCTTGGTGGCTCAGCCTGTAATTCCACGCTTTGGGAGGCCGAAGTGAGTGGATTGCCTGAGCCTGCGGGTTCGAGACCCGCCTGGGCAACTTGGCGAGACTTCATCTCTACAATAAATCAAAAAATTAGCCGGGCGTGGTAGGGCACTCCTGTAGTTCCATCTACTTGGAAGGCTGAGGCAGAAGGATCGCGGAGCCCAGCAGATCGAGGCTGCAGTGGCCAGGAGCGTGCCACTGCACTTCAGTCAAGAAGACAGAGTGAGACTTCAACTAAAAAAAAAAATGTCCTTCCAAGCCTGGGAAGCAATGAGTGTGCTCACAATTCTGGAGGGCAAAGTCAGCAGAGGAGAGGACAAATGGACATCCAAATGTCTCACCTGTGGACGCGGAAAAGAGGGCCAGTGACCTCCCCTGTGTCTCTCAGAGTGACCAGTGCAAAGTTCAGGAATGGGAAAATCCTTCCTTTAGAAGGAAATACAAGTGCTTGCCTGTCTGTTTTATCATGAGCTAATGATAAAAGTTTCTACTAAAAATACATTTACTTAAGATCTCTGGCTGTAATATTCCCTACTTTCTTCCTTCCCAGCTTGAGAGAATTCCAAACTGCCCATTTTCATGCCCCTACCCACCCCCAATGGCCTTTATATCAATCAGGAAAATGAAAATATTAGTATTTTCTTTCAATTATTCATTCATTTCCCATCTGCTAAGCAGCACCTTTTCCTCTTTTCCAGATCATAAGCCCTCATATACACCTAACTCCTGGAAGGCTACCTCACTGTAAGAGTTTAATCAGGGAAAGAATATCAACAAAGCAGGAACCTTCTTCTTGGAGGAACCAGTTCCCCACCCAACACACATGCACACACAGGTGGAAATGGGCGAGATCTCCTTGGCTCTGTTGCATCCACAAGGATAACTGAAGAAACCTTTCCATTTTCACCCAGCAAAGTCCTTCCCAAGATTTCTGGAACCCCCAGGGGAGTCTTACACCTTTTGCAGGTGCGTCCACTTCAAGGATGCTGCTGCTTTCTGGCCAGGCCCCCACTGCCCTTCTATGCCTCTTGCTGGGCCCTTACAAATCCCTGACAGCTGCTCCAGGCTGTTGTCCTGGGTCTGCTCTGTGCCACTGACCCTTGTCGCCTACCAACTGCAAAGCCCTGGAACTGGCCAATCACACCAACCCCACTTGGTCCTCAAAATGCCGGAACCAGGCTGAGATGTGGTGACCAGCAAGAATTCCCCTGTGCAGGTCAGGTTCCCCATCACACAGCTCTTCCAGTTCTGCCCTGAGCCTTCATTCAAAAACCAGTCCTACCCAAGGTTTAACCTGAGTCTAACCCTGAGGAAACAGTCAGAAAAGGATTTGTAAAACAATTGCCCCTTACCCTTTAAAAATCTTGATGTCATGGAAAACCGCAAAAGATCTGAGGACTGTTCTCTAGACTAAAGAGGATTAAAGAGAAATGATGACTAAATACAATGAATCATCCTGAATTAGATCCTGGAATTTTTATAAAGGCCTTAAAAATCATTAATGAGAACATTGAGGAAACTTAAATATTCTGCCTGTTAAGTAATATCGTGGTATATACATTAAATTTTTGAGTGTAAAAGTCATATTGTTGTTACATGGAACAATGTCCCTTTTCCTATGATATAAATGGTGAAGTGTTTTGGGATAAATGCTCATGATGCCTACAGCTAACTTAAGTTGTTCAGCAGAAAATAAACACCTGGGTGCACACGTGTACACAGAGAGAAAAGAAGCAAGGATTGTAAAGTGTTCATATTGGCAAATACAGGTGAAGGGTATACGATGTACTTTTCTCACAGCTTTTTGAAGATTTCAAATTGTTCAGAATAAAAAGTTTAGGTTTGTGTAATCCCAGCACTTTGGGAGGCCGGGGTGGGAGGATTGCTTGAGCCCGGGAGCTCGAAGCCAGCCTAGACAACATAGCGAGACCTTGTCTCCACAAAAACATACAAAAAGTTAGTCAGGCGTGGTGGCATGTACCTGCAGTCCCAGCTACTGAGGATGCTGAGACAGAAGGATCACCTGAGCCCAGGAGATCGAAACTAAAGTGAGCCATGATCGTGCCTCTGCACTCTAGCCTGGGAGACAGAATGAGACCCTGACTCAAAAACAAGCACACAAACAAACAAAATCACAATACCAAGCAGAAAAGACATACATTGTGCAGTGCTTACCATCCCTATTTCTCTCATCTCTTTCCGAGATCCCCAGGCACTAAACTACCTCCACCATCCTTTAGGAAAGAAAAGAAAGCAAAACAATTCAAAAAGCAGATGTGGGGGAAAGGGGAGGCTAGCTAGTCAACAGCTCATATATTCTGCAGGTCAACATACTCTGAGTTTGGATATAACTGAGACCCCATTACATTTGTAAATAGCGGAATCACTCACTGTATATTCAGGTGTATGTCCACTGGTTGACACAGTGGCAAAAGATGACACCAGTACAAATTACTGGAATGCAGAAGTGTACGAGAACACGGAACCCAAAAAACCTATTCCCTCCAGAGACTTTTAGCCAATGTGAGCTTACTGCAGGACTCACAGCCTTTTTTAATAGGATCAACCCTGTTGTTGGTGGCTGCAGGCTGACACAGTACTCAACAAAGACAGTATTAACTATGGGTAGAGTTGAAGCTTTCCAAGTACACTTTCAGGAATCAACTCAAAGTCTTCTCTCTCTATTCATTTCTTCTTATCCTGTGCTTTACACACCTTGATTTGTACTTTTATTAGAGCCAAGGCAATTGGATTTCTGACTCAATTCTTCTTCAAACATTGTGTCTGTGATCAGACCTTGGTGAGACTACGTGACCCAATATCAGACCTGAAAAATGCTGCTGTATTGTTCCTTGGATTATAGTTATTTGTGTACACACCTTTCTCACCCAACAGACTATCGATTCCCTCAAGGGAAAGCGGTGTGGTTCTTCTTTCTACCTCCTGTTTTGCTCTTTGACCCCACTCTGACTTACACGTTATGCTTTAATTGTGCTAAAGCACTTGAGTCCCTAATATGCACCCTGTTGTTGGAAGTCTCTGTGCGGCTGCACGTTGTTTCCTCAGTCTGGAATTTCTGTCCATCTTTTTTTGACATAGGTGCCTCTTACTCACCTTTCAACACTCAGATCAGCCTCCATCACCTCTTGAAGCCTTCCCAGAAGCTCCAGGTTGGGCTGCACGCTGTTCCTCTCTGCTCCTGAAGCATCCTCTGCGAACGTTTTCTGTGGTCATGACTCATTGTATGGAAATCCAAATAAAAGTCTGGCAAGCACTTAAGGGCAGGGACTATCTATTTTTATTTATCTCCAAAGTGGCTAGCATGATGCTTGGAAATCATAAATGTTCAATAAATATTTGTCAAAAAATACTAGGTACCTCCTAGCACAGAGACATATTGTAAGAGATGCCCAGTGGATGTTTTTGGAATAGAACATCCATTGTTCTATTCCAAGGCTGGAAGGTAGGAGGAACACCGCAGATCTTTCTTCAGAATCCTAGCTGAGGGATTTGATGAGAGGGGTATGGGGCCCAGTTGCTTCTCCTGAGAACTTTCTCCAAGACAGCATGAAACAAAGGTGGTTAAAGCAAGAACCCCTTTTCTTGTGCTGCCTCCCAAACCACTTCTCTCCCAAACCAATTCTGTCACTGCTAGCCTGGCCCCTCTTTTCCTTCTGGTCCCTGGGGTTAGAACCCGCCATGTTTCTGTCTTTTGAGACTTCAACATCTTATTTGCCTACTTTCTATTCTGCCAGATTGCCTGCAATTCCCTTTTCCTCGTTCCCCAAATTTATATCCCCTAAACTACCATTTTTAAGGGCCTGTGAAAGCTGTTCTCATTATATGTTGGCTAAAGTGGCTATTCCTTCTTTGGGTTATGTCATTTTAGAACCCAAGGTGCATTGTTCATGCCCTCAACCTTTGTTCACCTGTCTATCTCTCCTGCTGAGACTGTAAATTCTTAGAGGCCAGGATCTATGGTCCATGAACCTTTATGTCAACAGGACTAGCCCATGTCTAGTGCTATACAAGGTTTATACAGAGGACTGACTGATTGTTCTCATATGAGAGGGGACCCCCAAAATAGAATTCATTTATTAAAAAGTGTGTATTTATTCTTACGTGTTTACACTTCAGTCACCTTCAAAGTACTCTTCATTTGATGCAGTACACCTATCAAGACACATCTTCCACTGATCAAAACAGTTTTTGAACTCATCAACTTTGATGCCTTTTAGCACTTCTGCCGTTTTTTGTTTCATCTCTTCCACATCAACAAAACATTTCCTTTTGGGGACATTTTTCATCTCGGGAAACAAAAGTCACTCAGGGTGAGACTGGGTGAATAGGGAGGGTGGGGCACAGGGGTCTTGCCATTTTGGGTCAAAACTGCTGAATACTCGGCATGGTGTGGGCAGGTGCACTCGTAAATCACTCACCATGAAGCAGGCAATGCGTTGAAAGAATCTCCAAAAAAGTTCACTGAAGCTGAATGCAGCCTCTCATGACACCACTAGCTGGTACACTGATGCCGATGGGTTCCTAGAACACTTACCTAGTGGGGGAAGCCTGTACTACAAGGGTCTCATTCTCCAAAACATAATTCTGTTTTTTGGGGAATCCCCCTAGTATAAAGAAAGCAGAGTTCTGAAAGAGTAGGGATGACACAACTTGACAGTGGACAAGAGGAAGTTATTGGAAACAAAGTGGATGGATCAAGCCTCTTGTGAGTTGATACAGCAACACTCAGCAGCAACATCAAGGTATTGGGGTCAGGTGGAGGGCAGCTGTGAAGAGAAATGGGAAAAATAATTCCCAGTGGACTCGAAGGTGTTCAGTGGTGGTTCCTATGATCCAGGCCCTGCATGAAGAATCTTTCTGGGAGTTCTAGAACATTCTAGAACTTAGAGGAATCACACGTGCGGATACTATATCTGTGTTTGGGCCTGCCAGTTTGGTCTCCTCATTACACTGGAAATCGCACATGGGCTAAGGCCACAGTTTTCATTTTGCCTTTAACTCCCACAGTCCCTACTGACTGCTCCATTACCTGCAGAAGGCGCCTACAGAGTGCCTAGTGACTGGACGCTTATGTTTTTTGACATTGAAAAAGTCCTTAGACAGGGGAGTAACTGCAAATGAGTTTTGACTAAATCTTAGGCAAACAGACCCAGTCGGATTATATTTGTTTAATTTTTAATCCACATTCCACCACCCCCCAGGGGTGTCATAGACTCTGACTGGATGTGTTTCTAAAAGTCAGGGGCGTGTCCAGTGAGGAAGTGCTGAGGGCACGATGGTGAACACCATGCTGTCAAAGCGTCCCAGTGGCACTCCCCAGTAGGGGTCTTGCTTTTCATCTTGATTTATAGTGCACACTCATAACTACGATGTCCTCATTCTTAAGTCAGTTGGGGTCATGCTAATACACACAACAGAACTTCGGTCCTCTTATCTAAAACAAACACCTCAAGTGAACCAGGAAGCTGGAATAAGAGAGTCCTGGCCCGTTCCAAGGTGTTCATACGCCCAACACTGAAAAAGCAGAGGAACCTATAAGAGATGCAAAGATACATTTCTGACACATGTAAAGTGATAGCCAACATCTTTCAAACAATCGTTCGTTGCCAGACACTTTTTAGACATTATCTCACTCAACTACAAGTACTCCCACAAAATAAATATTATTAAGCCCATTTCACAAATGAGAAAATTGGACTCTCAAAGAAGCCAAACGTGTTGGCCAAGATTTCTCAGTGACAGAGCCAGGAAACAATCCTAAGTCTTTCTGGTTTCAATTCCATGTTTGCTCGGTGGTACTAACCATTTTCTACACACATAGGAAACCAGGCAGCCCACATAGAGTGTCACATCGGCCAAGGTACAGTCAGAAGACAGAAACTTTGCTAGTTAACAGAGAAAACTTCATACAGGGAATTGGTCACACAGGTGGTAGGGGGAATAAGAAGCCAATGGGGGAACTCTCAGTGATAAAAGCTAGTAGCTGCAGTTAGCAGCTGCCACCTCAAGGGCTGGGGAAACATAGGGAGGGAGCTGGGGTCATTATTAGGCCCTAGAAGATATGAGAAGAGGATCCCCTCGCAGCTGTAACTCAGACCTCTGAGGAGAAGGCACAGCCTGGCGGGTGCTGGTACCTCAGAGCAGGTGTGATGGGACTGGTTCCAGGAGTATTGCAAGAAGCTGGAAACCACAGCTCACTGGAACTAATGCTACATGCAGGGAGAAACGTCACCGCTGGGGTGACGCTGACAGGAAAAGCAAGCAGACAGGCAATTCCGTTCTCCCTTCCGTGTGCCCCCTCCAAATTCCCCCGAGTGTCCCTCATTGGCAAAGGAGGTATCTAGTTGGCAGGAGTCCTAGCCCCAGCCCAAGAGAGCAGAATATAGAAGGGTGGGTCTGGAGTTGAGAGAGAACAACTCTCCAAGTTACACAAAGGGTGTGGGGGGGGGCGAGCACCAGTGCAAGTGGTTTGGGTCAGGGAAGATATCAGCCATCATTATTGAGCACCTACTAGGTGACATCCACTGTGTGCCATCCTATTCATTCATTGACTCCTTTGCTCCTCACAACCTACAAGAGAGGCACACTTTACAGATGGGGATGCTAAGATTTCGAGATGCTAGGGTGCAAAAGGTTAGGAAAGGGAGGTGTCAGAATTCAAAGTCAGGTGTATCTACATGCTAAGACCCTGCTGGGGCCACCTGTATTCATTTCCTAGGGCCACCATGACAAATTTCCACAAACTGAGGGGTTTACAACAATAAAACTTTATTTTCTCACAGCTCTGGAGGCCAGAAGTCTGAAATCTCTAGGAGAGAACTTTCCTTGCCTCTTCCAGTTTCTGGTGGCTCCAGGTGTTCCTTGGCGTGTGGCTGCATGACTTCAACCTCTGCCTCCATCTTCACACAGCCTTCTCCTCTGTGTGTTCTCTTTTATTGCTTATGAGATACTTGTCATTGGACTTAGGATCCATCTGGGTTTTCCAGGATGATCTCATCTATAGATTATTATATTTTGGATCAGGGTCTCACCCTGTTGTACAAGCTGGAGTACAGTGGCAAGATCACAACTCACCGCAGCCTCTAACTTCTGGCTCAGACTATCCTCTGCCCAGTATCCCAAGTAGCTGGAACTACAGGCATGCACCACCACACCCAGTTAATTTTTAATTTTTTGTAGAGACGAGGTTTTGTTACGTTGCTTAAGGCTCGTCTCAAACTCCGAGGCTCAAGCAATCCTCCTATCTTGGCCTCGCAAAGTGCTGGGATTACATGCATAAGCCACCGCGTCTGGCCTAGATTCTTAACTTTAAAGTTAAGAGAAAAAAAAAAAACCAAGACACTTTTTTGTCAATATGATGGCATGCACAGGTTGAGGGGGTGGGATGCAGATATCTTTTTGGGAGCAGGGAGAAAGGTCACCGCTGGGGTGACGCTGACAGGAAAAGCAAGCAGATAGGCATACCATGAAAATGACTCCTGGGCTTTTGAAAATCGTGTTCACACACAAAAGATTGAAACTGGACCCCTATCTATCACCATACACAAAAATCAACTCTAAATAGATCAAAGACCTAAATGTAAAACCTCAAAAAGAATCTTAGAAAACGCAGGAGACATCCTTATAGAAATCGGAGTTGGCAACCAATTCCTGATCAAAACCCCAGATGTCCATGCCATAAGAGATAAGATAGACAAGTGGGATCTCATTAAACTGAAAAGCTTCTGCAAAGCAAAAGAAACCATCAAGAGAGTGGAGAGACAGCCGACAGAATGGGAAAAAACATTTGCCAACTGTATATCTGACAAAGGCCTAACATCCAGGATCTACAAGGAACTCAAACATGTCAAAAGTAAAAATACAAAATAAAAAATAAACACACAGCTCCATCAAAAAGTGCACAAAAGACATGAATAGATACTTCTCAGAAGATATATGGGCAGCCAACAGACACATAAAAAAGTGCTCAGCCTCACTCATCATCAGAGAAACGTAAATCAAAACCACATTGAGAGACCATCTAACCCCCGTAAGAATGGCCATCAT
This sequence comes from Tarsius wallacei, assembly GCA_963574415.1. NCBI lineage: Eukaryota > Metazoa > Chordata > Mammalia > Primates > Tarsiidae > Tarsius > Tarsius wallacei. The sequence continues at coordinate 72,283 of CAUYQG010207009.1, read as the reverse complement.
TAATAAAACAAACAACAACAGATGCTGGTAGATATGGAGAAAAGGGAACACTTCTACACTGCTGGTGGGAATGCAAGCTAGTTCAACCTCTGTGGAAAACAGTGTGGCGATTTCTAAAAGAACTAGAAATTGACCTTCCATATGACCCAGCAATCCCCCTACTGGGAATATACCTGGAGGAACTCAAATCATTCTACAAAAAAGATACCTGCATAAGCATGTTTATTACAGCACTATTCACAACAGCAAAAAAAATGGAACCCAACCATGCCACCCATCAAAACAGGACTGGGTAAAAAAATGTGGTACATAGACATGATAGTATATTACACAGCCATAAAGAAGAGCAAACATATGGACTTCATAGCAACTTCGATGGATTTAGAGTCTATAATACTCAGTGATCTATCACAGAAACAAAAAACAGAGTACCATATATTCTCACTTATAAGTGGACCCTGAACATTTACCATAATACTGTAAGAAAGGGATTGGCGGTAGCAGGATACTACTGGGATGGGAGTGGGGACACAACATCAATAAGGGTACCTGATCTCAAACCAGGCAAAGTGGGGACCAAAGGGAGGCCCAAACTTTACCTGTATGATGTCCACTTATATACCTAATCCTGAATTGTACCCCACACCTTTAAAATAAAATATATATTTAAAAGGAAGAAAAAAGAAGATCATGTTCACTTTAGACGAAATTTTGCATAATCTTCAGATTCTAAAACAATGTTTTGTGCTGTATGTAGTGCCTTGAAATATTTGGTATTCTGACAGGGCGAAGTGGCTGAAACCTGTAATCCCAGCACTTTGGGAGGCTGAGGTGAGGGGATTGCCTGAGCCCAGGGGTTTGAGAGCAGCCTGGACAACTTGGCGAGACCTCATCTCTACAAAAAATCAAAAAATTAACCAGGCGTGGTAGCACGTGCCTGTAATTCTGGCTACTTGGAAGGCTGAGGCAGAAGGATTGCCTGAGCCCAGCAGGCCATGAGCGAGCCACTGCACTCCAGCCTCACTCTCACTCCATCGCTGGAGTGAGACTTCAACTAAAAAAAAAAATTTCATATTCCTGTCCCTTTAAGCTTCTTTCTCTTTCTAAACACAAGCATGCAGTGACATCTTCTGCAACTCCTGTTCTCTGGAACAGCCATCCTATATGTCTTTGCTTCATCAACTCATGAACTCATTTCAAATCTCATCTGGAAATATCCTCTCTCCTCCTTTGTTCCTGCATGACTGCTTTCTTTGATGTGACTTTCATCAGCACTTGCATTGTTGCAATCCCAGAATTCACTGGGCCTACCTGGTCCAAAAAGTATTATTTCAGATGAGAATGTTTCCTCAACCACAGGTTGGAAGGTTCCCAAAGGCTCCACTTGTCCCCCCCAGAAAAAGCCCACCATCCTCCAAGCCTCCACTCCACACCTCAGTCTCAGGAAGGGAATCCTTCAAATGGCAATTTCTCTTCTTGGTTGGAAGAACGGAATGATCCATTTTGCAATTCACCTGGTTGAGGTCATAATTTGGAAATGTATGGACCTTGGAGATATGTTCCTTATGAGTGTGTAGGGGCAAAAATATTTCTCAAAGCAAGCAGACATTGGGAGAGAAATGTATATTGGGCCCTTTTGCAAAGCAAAATATGTGAGCTGAGGACCCCTAATGTATCAAGGTTAATGAAATGCGTTTCATATGACTTATCCAAACGAATAAAAAAGGTGTCTTTTCTTTCCTATGTAAATATTTGAGACCCATCTTCATTAGGATCTGACATATTTGCTACTGAGTATTTCCAAGCACTATATCCTTTGGATTTAATTCTGAAGTTCTTATATTTTGCTTCCTGTGAAGAAAGGACATTAATACTAGTAAGCAAAATTTTGGAACCTATCCAGGGTTTCCTCTGTATTAGTGTCTCAATATCAAAATCATTAATATCTGCTTGAAGTTTAATTTTCAGAAAGTATTTCCTGTCTCCGCAGACATGGATATTGATGCTACTGCATTAGTCCTCCCTGTTCTCCTACAACATTCTTGGAAACATTTTTCTTCTTCAGGCAAGATATGTATTTGGCATTCATCAAGATAATGCCTCGGCATTCCATTTATTTTCCTCAAATTCTTCCTCATCTGCGGGTTCACATTTTGCTTTTTGATTAAGCAGATGAAAAGAGCAAAATGGATTATTTCAGACATAATCATCCTTTCCCTGCAACCAGGAAAAGACAAAACTCCACCCTTCCCTCATGCTTCTTCTTGGCATACTGATGGAGAAGTCATTATGCCTTCAACACCTCATCTCAAGTGATTTGGAATAATAAGAGAAATGCCTACCAGGGGTTATTCAGCCCCGTGGCGACATCCAATAACTGTGTGTTTGGGGGGTTTGGAGGGGAAAGATGAAGGTATATAAGAGAGTCACATGGAGGGGGTTTTTTTGTGGGATGAGAATCCTAGCAACAGGTAACCACAGCTCCAAAGATTCTCCTGCTTCAATGCTCAAAGCCAAAGCACCCCCAGAAGCTCCACCAATATACTTACCTGGGATGTCAATCCATAATGTAAGCCATGAACTCTACAGGACACTTTTCTAGTTCAATTCTCCAGATGAGATTCTGATCTCATCTTACCCCCAAGGAAGTCAGATCTCAAGTCAAACCAAAGCTGCCAGCAACTGAGTTTATATTCAGCCTTACTTCTTCAGGGCAACAGCCAAGCAAGATTCCACAGTCCTCACATACAAGGAATTAAAAAACCCCAGAATTATCTTTTGGAGAATGGGCCCCTTGTAGTACAGACTTCCCCTGCCTCTGTTAGCTAAGTGCTCTAGGAACCCATGAGCAACGGTGTACCAGCTAGCGTTGCTGTGAGAGGCTGTGTTTGGCTTCAGTGAAATTTTTTTTTAATTCTCTCAACGCATTTGCCCATTTCATGTTAGGTGATTTATATAAACAACCTGCCTACGACGCGCTGAGTTCTGCGGTTTTTGACCAAAAACAGCATGACCCACGTGCCCCACCCTCCCTAGATCTCACCCCAAGCGACTTTTTTTGTTTGTTTGTTTCCCTGGATGAAAGAAGTCCTCAAAAGGAAACATTTTGCCGATGTGGAAGAGGTGAAACAAAAAAATGGCAGAAATACTAAAAGGCATAAAAATTGACGAGTTCAAAAACTGCTTCAAGCAGTGGAAAAAGTGCCTCGATAGGAGTATTGCATCAAATGGAGAGTACTTTGAAGATGACTGAAGTTTAAACATGTAAGAATAAATACACAATTTTTAATAAATAAATTCTGGAGTTTTTTGTCCCCACCCCCCTTCCAAAGTTCATCCAAGAGGCAAGTGCTAGGAGGGATGGTGGAATTCCAATTTTTTTGTGGTTAATTGCCTGCACTTTCTGTTCAAAAACTAGTAACCTCCCCACAGCAAGTCTGTTGTCTACAGCTCCAACAAAGCCAGCCTGGCTCTACTGTGGCCAAGGACAAGGTGTCTGAATGGGTAGATTGTGAATTATGTGGCTTCTTGGTACAAGAAAGATGAGAACTGCGAAAGAGAAAAACAGGGATTCTATATTCTGTCTTCCTCAGTCAGACCAAATTTTACTCCTATGTTTTTGCCTCCCTATCTTACCACCCTTCAAGGATGTCCAACAAATGTCTGTTGACATAATTAATGATCGTAAGGGATGTAAGCCCTCAGCTTTTAGAAAAACTTGGAGTTTCATGAGAAAAGACAGGAGGATGTGGGTGGATAATTGCTGGCGGGAAAGTGGGACAGCGTGTTGTGGCAGAAAGTTTTGCTTAGGCTTTTGGTATGTGTGAGAGATTCTGAATTTTTACACAGGCATCTCTGAGCAGACACACAGAGAAAAGAGGGCCATGTGAAGACAGAGGCCGAGATTGGAATGATATAGCTATGAGCCAAGGGATACCAAGGACGCCCACAGCCTCCAGAAACTAGGAGAGGAGTGTGGAAAGAGCCTTCAGAAGGAAGCAACCTGCCAAACCCTTGATTTCAGACTTCTGGCCTCCAAAACAGTGAGAGAATGTGTTTCTGTTGTTTTAAGCTACCAAGTCCGTAGTGATTTGTAACGGAAGCCCTAGCAAACAAATACAGATTTTTACCTAGATGTGAAGTGTCTGGTTTAATGAGTCCCAAGGAATGTGAATTTCTGATGACCATTAATGGATTTAATAAAATTTTTTTACAAATATTTGTTGAAGACCTATTATGTGCCAGTCTCTATTCTCTTGCTGGTTTTAGTCCAGTAGAAGCCATAAAACAATAACCATGCTAGTGGATGCCTAATTGCAATGCAGACGAGGGCTCTGGAGAAAAGGTCCTCTGGGATCACACAACCCAGAAACTTTGTACAAGGAGCCAGCAAGAGTTCCCTGAGGAAGTCACTGGCAGGAGCAGGTTTCAGGGAGGACCACCCTGTGGGCCTTTGCATCCTGCTAACCCTGCACATGGCAGAGGTGCTTTCCTGTCAAAGCAAATGCACCTTGATGAGTTTTAAAACCATGGTTTGGGAACTTCCTGCCACCTTAATGATTTACTAAGTAGAGTTTGGGATTTGCTCACACTTTCTTTCAGCCAGTTGACTCAGACACCTACACTTTCATCTTCTCTCAAGCTCAGTGTTTTCCTGGAATATTAAGAAACGCAACGGAGGGTTGGGAGATGGGGTTTCACATTCAAGGAAATTTTATAAAAAGTACTCAATCTGTAATCCCAGCACTTTGGGAGGCCAAGGCGAGTGGATTGCCTGAGCCCACGGGTTCAAGATGAACCTGGGCAACTTGGTGAGACCTCGTCTCTACAATAAATCAAAAAAATTAGCCAGCGTGGTAGCGCGCACCTGTAGTTCTGGCGACATGGAAGGCTGAGGTGGAAGGATCGCTGGAGCCCAGCAGGTGGAGGCTGCTGTGGCTGTGAGCGTGCCACTGCACTCCAGTCTGGGCGACAGAGTGAGACTCCAACTCAAAAAAAAAAAAAAGTAACAGCCTGTTTGGGTTGCTGTAGAGGAATACCTGAGGCTGGATAATTTGTAAAGAAAAGAGGTTTGTTTGGCTCCTGGTTCTGCCGGCTGTGCAAGAAGCATGGCACCAGCATCTGCTTCAGAGGAGGGCCTCAGGAAGCTTCCACTCACAAAGGAAGGCGAAGGGGAGCTGGCACGTAGAGATCACGTGGCGGGAAGCGTGTGTGTGTGTGTGTGTGTGTGTGTGAGAGAGAGAGAGAGAGAGAGGGAGGGAGGGAGGGAGAGAGAGAGGAGGAGAGAGGTGACAGTCTTTTTAACAACGAGAATTAAGAGTGAGAACACACTCGATCCCATGAGAGTGGTGCCAGGACAATCATGTTATGAGGAATCTGTTTCCGTGACCCAAACATTTTCCACCAGACCCCACCTACAACACTGGGAATTAAATATCAACATGAGATTTGGGGGTGGAGGGACAAATATCCAAACTATATTAGTATCCTATACAAAAAGGGACGGGTTTCTCTTCTGGAAGGCTTCTGCAGCTTTTAACATGCTAATGTGCATTGTGGATCCCCATCTGGGTGATGTCATCTGCAACATTCCCCAAATCCTTGCACCTGGAACATTTTTACGATGGAGTAGCTCATAGAACTAGTGTTTTGTGAAACACATCTGAGGAACCCTCTATCAGAGCAATGATGAGTTGTACATGTGATTGATGTACATTTTTTTCCCTGCTCTTTCCTCCAGGATGACTTCCAACAAGCCCCCCCACCAAAACAGAATTTGGCATCCCGCCCCAGTAGGCCCCAAATTGGTCTTCATTTGGAACATGAGAGGATGTGTTACATCTGCAGATGAAAGACAGCATCTAAGGGTCAATGTGACAAGAACAGCACAGGAAGGCATGGCAGAGGGGCTCCCCTACAACTCCTGATGTTCATTCCTTCATGCACCCCGGCCACGTAGACGTATTCGCAAGCAGGGGGTGTGCAAAGCTGTTGATAGAAGCATAAGTCATGAGCAGACTCTGATGTGACTCAACACTCTTTTCATATAAGACAAGCCAATCTCCAGCTAGAATGGCCTGTGACCAATGCCTGGGTCCTGTTATCTAAAGGCCCTTGGCTTTGTTTTGTTGCTTCCTGGAATATACAATGACAAGCATTGAATTTAAAGATGCAAAAAGCATTAAACAATTCCATTGCCATAACAATAGATACATATCCATTTCAGTTTCCAAAACAGCCTCGTAAACATCCTCATTTCCATACACACGCCTCCAAGGACACGCTTTTACGTGCTGACAAGTCATAGAATCTCCATGCACTGCTGTTTCTCCATTTTCAAACGGGAGAAAACACAACTTCATTGCTATTGGGTGTTCAAACCAACTGATCACAAAATGCTGGGAAATTGCTGAAATGAGACTGTGCAGAAACTAGCCAATCTAAAAATAAAGCTAAGCCAGAAGGAACATTGGCCAAGTCAGGAGTCCACCTGAAGGCCAGAGATTATTGTAACTTCTTGCATTAAAGCTTGGGCAGCACAGACCTGTGCAGAGCAAACATGCTCCCTCCGTGAGGGTAGTTTGGCGTAGCATGAAAAATGGAATTTAGGCTTAAATCCTGGAGCCACAACTCGTGGTTTCGCAAAGCTATGTGACTTTGGGCAACTCACTCTTCTATGTAATGGAGATAAAGATATCTACCTCGCAGGGTATTTGTAAGGAGTGGAGAGCTGTTATACATCCCATGCATTTACTGCATCCTATCTGCAGGACAATCCTGCCTCCTCCCCTCCCATTAACTCAAGACTTTATATCAATGGGAAAGCCAGGAGAGTGGCCGGAAGCTGCACATTAACCTTTAGCCTCTGTATGTTTCATTCATTCATTCATTCATTTTCATTCATTCATTCAGCAAGTACTTCTTAAGTTTCCACTACATGCCAAGCACTAGGTCCAATCTCCTGTAGCTTTTTGGCATTTCAAGTGTCCACGGCTGACCAGACCCACCTGATTCTCGGGTTCTCCCTTCTTCACTATTGCCAGTGACAAAATCCTGAGCCACCCTCAGTCCACCATGGACAGTTAGCAAACTGTGCCCTATAAAACTCCTGGAGCAGCGTCAATGTCATGGTTCTTCCTTCTTGCTTGTCCTCCCGGCCTACTTGCACCCCTGGGGAATATTTCTGAGGTTATGCTGAGGAGCAAAGTTAGCACAGTGAAATCCAAGAACCAGGCTGGAAACCAGGTGAGAGGAGTTAAGAATCCTACTGAGTCTAAGGCCCGGCTCTCCCCCTCTGGCAGGACGACATTCTAGCTAGGAAGTTGCAGGCCTAATCAACATCGCTAATCACTATCATGCCAACGTGTTTGCATTTTCCTTTCATTCCCAAGGGAATCTCATGAAAAATGTCATCATCTCCATTTTGCCAATGAAGAAACAAGATCTAGAGGAATTAAGTCAGTTGGCCGAGGTTATAGAGGCAGTAGGTGGCCGACCTAGGACCCAAACTCAGTTCTTGTGACTCCCAGGCTGTTCTCTCATAGGCTGCTGGCCCAGAATCCTCTGTGATGACAGAAATGTTTTATTTAATCGTAATTAATTGTAATTTATTTATTTTTATTTTATTTTATTTTTGTGTGTGTGTGTCAGAGTCTCATTCTGTTGCCCAGGCCGAAGTGCAGTTGGCACACTCATGGCCACCACCCACAGCCTCTACCTACTGGGCTCAGGCAATCCTTCTACCTCAGCCTTCCAAGTAGCTGGAACCACAGGCATGCGCCACCACGCCTGGTGAATTTTTTTTATTTATTGTAGAGACGAGGTCTTGCCAAGTTGCCCAGGCTGCTCTCAAGCCCCTGGGCTCAGGCAGTCCTCTCACCTCCACCTCCTAAAGTGCTAGGATTACAGGCATAAGCCACTGTATCCAAGTAATTTAAATAGTCACATATGACTAGTGGCTACCATATTAGACAATGCAGGTAAGACCTTAATGCTAAACCCAAGTTGCACAGGGAGGTCTTCCCGGTCAGTCATGCCTGCCTTCTGTAGACACCTTCCCCCAGAGCCAGCCCTTCTCCATTGCAAACCCCAGGCCCACGTGAAGCCATTCCCCCAGAATCACTGTATCCCCAGAAACACTGAGGAGGGAACTGACACTACACAACATCAGAGCCCACAAGCTGCCCACATGGTCTGTTGAGGGCGAGGACCAACGGGGACAGCCCACCCAATGAGCCTCCTTCCTTGGGGCCTCAGTTTTCCCCATCAAGGCAAATCTGTCACTTTTCAGCCACTATTAAGCTTGGAACTTAATTAGCTGACCAGTAACCTCTCTGGGTCCTCCGAAAGCAGATGCTAGGAATGAGAGACAATCTTCAAGAGAGAAAGAAAAAAGAACATAGCATCACCTGAAACAGAAGCACAGATGAAAGGCCCCAGGGGGTTCAGTTCAAAATCTGATTTTATTTGGCCAATACAAATTGTGAAAAAAGCCGGGCGTAGTGGCTCACACCTGTAAACCCAGTTCTTTGGAAGGCCAAAGCGGGAAGATTGCTTGAGTCCGAGAGTTCGAGACTAGCTTGGGCAACATAGTGAGACTTCATCTCTATCAAAAAAATTTAAAAATTAGCCAGGTGTGGTGGTACATGACTGTAGTAACAGCTACTCTCTTGGGAGGCTGAAGTGAGAGGATCACTTGAGCCCAGGAGTTTGAGACTGGTGAGCTGTGATCACTCTACTATACTTCAACCTGGGCAACAGAGTGAGACTCTGATTCAAAAAAAAAAATTTGTGAGTGTGGGGAAAAAAAATTTATATTCCCTTGGTCTCCAATATCTAAACATGAGATTTCAAATACAAACTCATCTTCCCGCTTCTGGAACCTTGTAACATCCTATCTTGTAATGTCTAGTTGCATTATCATTATGGGCATCAATCCCTGGAGCAGAGGCAGCTGCCCTGTTGAGATGGTTAGAAGCTGCCAGTTTCTCTTCCACTGCTGGTTCCCTGCAACACCCCTCTTTCCTCGCTTGACTGGCCTGACTGGCATCTGCATTTGTGGCTGTTACCCCAGGGCAGGGGTACAGGCCTGGGCGAGGCACCTTTATGAGGGGCTGGGATAACCAGCCTGTGAGAAGACAGGCCTGGGCATCAGGAGAACCGAGCTTAGGTCCTGGTTCAGCCACCTACTGGCTTTGTGACCTCAGTCAAATGATGATGTGATTTCTCCTCTAGATCTTGTTTCATCATTGGTAAAACAGAGAGGATGGCATTTTCCACAAGGTTCCCCTGAGAATTAAAGGAACACACACCTAGGCATGATAGTGATTATGTGAATTAGGCCTGCAACCTCCTAGCCAGAATACTGTCCTGCAGGAGGGGAAGAGCCGGCTGGGCCTTGGACACAGAAGGAGACACAGAAGTAGCTTGGTATCTGGAGGCCCCAGGCTAGTAGGGGACAGGGTAGAGAAAAGGAGTGCCGAGATAGGGGGAGGGATGGAGGGAGGGAACTGAAACACACTAAGATGCACCGGGGCCACCTCCATACGCTGCCTCCCACCTCACCTGCATTGAGACCTGCCAGACATTTCTCCATCTCCAGCCCCCAAAGCCTTTTTCTTCTACTCTCTTCCGGCACCGAGAACGATGCCAACCCCACAGAAAGAACTCCAGATAAGCGAGATTCACAATAAAATGCGCTTGGTTCAAAATGCCTCCATCAGACTCCCCCAACTAGTGCTTCAACCTGTCACTCCCCACAGAGCGCTTCAGAGTCCTCTCTCCTTCTCAGGCTCATGCTGAACCCCTGTTGTCAGTCCCCACGGAGATGGGTTTCTTCATTCCAGGCCTCCACCCAAGTGGCTGGCTGACCCAGCCAAATGCTGGCCCCGCATGGATGCAGTTCTCTCACTGTCTCTCAGCATGGTCCTGGAAGCTGAAACAAAATGATTATCCAAGCCATCACCCAGCATATGGCTTTAACACTTTTCTTTCTTTCCTTTTGTCGTTCAGTCTGTTCACTTGAGATTTTCCCTGTGAGGCAGAGAGGAGGGAATTGGGGAAGGTCCCTAGACCGGAAACTCCTTGAAAAAAGGAACTGTGCATTTTCTCCTTTTGTAGCCCTAGTATCGAGCAGAGTCTACGGCACAGAGTAGGGGGTTCTCAAGTGAACACCACGTGAGGAGAAGAACAATCTGGTTAATAGAAGCAAACGAGAAAGCGCCACTAGATTAAGGAAGTTCAAGGACAAGTGTTCAAACACGACTGTGTTAACAAATTTACTAATCCAAGTTGCTCTTTTCTGATCTATGAAAAAGAATCAACAACATACACCCTGTTATTTACTGGTATAATCTTCAGGCAGTCAGAATGGCACTTGGCAACAAAATAGTATAGAAATATTTAAGAACATTGGCTCAGCAATCCCAATCCTAGGAGCTCATTTTAAAGAACGAATTTAAGCAGAAACAAGACAGTTATGCACGTGAAGTGCATTCAGAATCCTGTTCAATAACAAAATGCCTAACCTTACCTAACTATCCACAATAGGGAAGAAATTATTCGTGTATAATATTTAAACATGATGGACTATTTTTCAACAGTAAAAATTAATACTTACGAAGACTTTCTAAGCACACAGAATCCATCATCCTCAGTGCTACTAGCGTGTTCCTTTAAAAACCAAATCTGTTCCTATTGCTGTCCTGTTCAAAATTATCCAATGGTTAAAAAAATTATGGGTGGAAGTGCTGGATCATACGGTAAATATATATAAAACAAACTGCCGAAATGTTTTCCAAAGTGGATGTAGCATTTTACTTTCCCACCAGCAGTGGACAAGAGTCTCAATTCCTCTCTACCCTCACCAGCATTTATGTTGGTCAGTCTTTTTAATTCTATCCATGCTAATAGGTGTGTGCTGATATCTCACTGTAGTTTTGATTTGCATGTCTTGACGACTGATGAGGTTGGGCATCTTTTCATGTACTTGTTAGACATTGGTATAGTTATTTGCCCAAGATAAATAAAAACTCAGGGCAAAAAGATTTCACATTCACATTAAAAAAATGATTTATACGTGCATGATCAGAGCAACTTTATTTGTAATGGTCCAAAACTGGAACCCCAAGTATCCATCAACAGATAAATGGATAAACAGAGTGTGGTATGGTCATATAATAGAAGACAACTCAGCACTAACAAGAATGAACTTCTGATCCACGCAACAACATGGATGAACCTCAAAGACATCATACTGAATAAAAGCAGCCAGATATAAAAGAGAGCGCACTGTATGATTCTATCCACTTGAAAGTCTAGCATAGGCAGAATTAATCTATTGTAAATGAAAGCAGATCAATGGTTACCCAGTGTTGGGAGCTGGAAAGGATGTTGCCTGGAAAAGGGTACAAAAATTCTTAGGGAGATAAAAATGTTCTGTATCTTATTTAGGACAATAGCCAGAAAGGTAGATATGTCTATCAAAACTCATCAGACTGTACTCTTAAAATGAGTGCATTTATTATATGTAAAACATAACTCAACACAGTTGATTTAAAAAGAAAAAATTTTCAATTATTCTTCGTTACTTCATAATAAGGTTAAAAAAAGTTAGTATGATATATAAGATCTTTAATGATATGACCCTTTCTAGCTCTTTGACTTTACATCTTGCTAGGATCGCACCTGCTTTGCTCCAGTCATACTCAAATACCTACTCCTTCCCAGCCACCATACTTTTCCGTGGCTCTATGTTTTTACAAATGTGATTTCCCGCTTCTTGGAATCTGATCCCCACTCCTGCCTCCTTGTAATTGGACACACTCCCACTCATCCTTCAAGATCAACTCAAGCCTGTCTAGACTTTTCTCCAAGGCTGGATCTAGCACCTCTCTGAGGTGTCCTCATACCATCCTGCACAGACCTCTAGTCCGACGTCTTCACACTATAGTATCATTGCTAATACTCTTGTCTGTCTCTCTTACCAGGCTCTGAGCATCTTGATGCCAGGGTCTGTTTTATTTTGTTCTTAATTTCTAATACATGTTGCTTAGTAAACGTTGAATGGGTGGATGAATGAATAAATGAATGAACAAATGCCCTGTCTAAACTCAGACAGAGATCAAGTGAGATAAGGGGTGTGACTCCCTGCACTCTATTATTTGGGTGTTTGATTTGGCCCCATAATATGTTGGTGTGGCCAAGACTTCTCCCTCTGCGAACCTCCACCTCCATCCCAGGGTATAGTCAGCTAAGAGAACGTTGCCAGTTCCTAGCTCGCAATCAGGATGACAAACCCTCCCAGATGACAGGAGCTCTTGAGCACCTCGAGGGGCTGTCAAAAAAGAAGCTTGACTCAGCTGGCTCACTGTGCTGCCAGGTGGCAGCCATGCTCCTTCTGTGGGGTAGCACACCTCAAACCCCGGTTCTGCACGCCTACAGCACTTTTCACCACCGGGTTTAATGTTTATTACTTGAATTATGTAATCCAATTGCATTTGCGTTTCTAAGTGCATTTGTTTTCATTGACTGCACACTCTTTAGTTCCTGAAGACTGACAGGAAATGTCGGCCATGCCTGCCCAGGCAGACACGAGTTAGTCTTGCCCTTCCCCTCAGACACTCTCCTGGCCATAACTTGATGACATTGAGTTGGAGCAGTGACTTTCCGTGATCTATTTCCTTCACCCTTGCTGGAGCTCTCACAAGAATCACCCAGAACCCTGCCAAATCCTCCTCCCTGTCACCACTTTGCTGCCTCACCAACATGTCCCCTGCCCCCGGCTCCACCCTGTCAACACCACCTCCGGCACACATGCCCACTGGATGGAGAGTGACAAGCCACCTGCACGTCATTTTCTTGAACGAAGGGAAATAAGGCATTTTCTACCCACTCCTCATTCCTTGACCTTCATCTGCTTCTGTTTTCAAAGTGTTTTTCCTTCTGCATTAGCCAGAGTTCATTAGCAAGCCCTCCCGTCGCCAATCATGCCCTTGGTCACTGAAGTCTCTTTTACTGTCCAAATCTGAAGGTTAATCTGGCAAAGTGAACTTCAGTGAAGAACCTTCAACTAGTCAGTGCTCAAAGGCAAGTGGGCGAAGCTCTGAAGGAGAGAGTGGGGAAAGGCTGGTGACAGGTGGAAATAATGTTAAATTTACGGTTGGGCTTCAAATCCTGTTTTCAAGTTATGAGGAAGGGATGCCTTTGTTCATTCACTTATTCGTTCTGACAATCGATCTGGTTAGATCTATGCCCTCCCAGAAAATAGCTAAAACTGGCCTCATCTCTAATGTGGGCCTGAGGCTCTGGCTTTGTCAGGGACTCCAAAGTCCCTCAACATCACCCCCGGGCTTACCCTGGAGAGTAATGCTCCACAGGCATTCAAATCCACAAGAGCTTAAATATGGTTCTTTTGGGAGAGGGCCAGGAGACGGAATGGCCATTATCAGCAATCTGCTCTCTGCAGAGTCTGAGCCATATGAACAAACAACCTCACATACTGGGGAGAGGAGGGATTGGAATGTTCACTCCTATTTTCCTAAAATATCCAGTGAACCATGAATCTAAATTCTACACCTGAGGCAAACTGGGAATTGCTATTTTAACAAAGCACAGCTTAGAAAACAATCCACACATGTTCTGTGACTGGGGCCAGCCCCAGAGAGATTCCTGGCAGCATTTTCTGGGTGACTAATATTCAAGTTAAAATCAACAGGGGTTTTCCAAACACAGCCTCTCCGAGGGTGAAGGGTAAGCTTTTCACCTGTCTGCCGTGGCTCACTTCCATGTGCCTCGCCCCATGGGATATGAGAGGAGTCTTTCTCTGGGCGTACAATGGAGCTTTTAGGATGCTCGTAAGTGCTGTTGTCAGATCTAAGCTCATTCCACGTGATCTATTGGCAAATCTCTCACATAGAAGAATGAGAGAGACAGAGACAGAGACAGAGAGAGAGGTTTATTTCACAATAGTCTGTGAGGCTCCTCCTTCTGCATGGGGCCGCTGGGGAATACAAGATGGTGAAGCCACAGTGGAAGGAAGCCATATAAGAGAACAGATAATTAAGATTACGCAGTCAAATACTGAAGAAGGTCTGTATCAAGGGAACACAAAGAAGGGATAATGAATGTTGTTAGAGACAGTCAAGAAAGATTTTTTTAGAGTGACCTCTGAGCTGGACTTTAACAATTGAGTTGGAATGTTCCAGTGAGTAAGGAGAGAGACAGTGTTCCAGGCAGATGGAACAGCAGATGCAAAGGCATGGAGGCACGGAAGCTCCTGGGAGGTTTGCTGTGCCTGGGACACAGGTTAAGTGGGAGGAAATGTGGTAGGTATGAGGCTGACTTGGTGGATCAGGGTCACATATGAAACTGCGCTTTGTTAAAATAGCAAATCCCAGTTTGCCTCGGGTATAGAGTGGATCAGGGTCACATCTGGAGGGATCATACACATGTGAGAGGGCCTAGACTCAGTAATCTGGGTGATGGAGAAGCCCACAGAAGACTTCAAGCATGGGTGTGATCTGTCAGATTTTAAAAAGACATATCAGTAGACACGTGCATTTCAGGCTTTCGTTATCCCTCACTTGGTCCATGGTACAAGCCTCTGACCTCGAAGTCACACTTTGCCCGCTGCCTGATAAATCCGCCAAGCTAAGGCACTTTTACATAACTTCATGTGAAACGGGTTATTATTTCTACCTTTCGGATGGCCAAACAGAATCTCAGAGAGCTTAAAAAGAATACTTGGGTGGTAGCAAAGTGAAGATTCACACCCAGATCTGTGAACCTCCAAGCCCATGTTTCATTATACTGAATTAGATGGCGGTACTAAGAAGAAAGGAAAAGACAGGGATTCTCGGTCCCGGCTATACTTTGGATTCTTCTGGGGAGACTTTGAAAGTCATGATGCCCAAGCTGCACCCTGGGCCAGTTGAGGATATCCAGGAGTGGAACACAGATATCAGGATCTTCTTAATGCTCCCTGGGTGATTTCAGTGTCCAGCCAAGATTGAGAACCACTAGGAGATGTCTCAAAGGAAGACTTGATAGTAGTTGGCTGAGAAATGGAAAGATTTTATATGATTTTTAGCTTGGATAAAGTCACAAAGGGATGCTAGTGGGGAAATGACGGATTCATTTTCACAGTCATTTATTTTACCATCATGTTGTGTCATCCAGATGGAAACACCAAATAAATGTCCTGGCAAAGTAAGCCAGGGACTTCAGAGGAGTCAAGGGTACCCCAAGGTCAACCCCTCAGCCAGTGCTGGGCTGGGGGGGCCACCCACATGGGCTCGAGAGAGCCAACTGCTAACTTTCTGAAATTTTGCAAGCCAGTTGTTAACACAGCCATTATTAAAAACTAAATTGTAAGAATTAAATATGATGAAGTAAATTGTATTTTTTAATGTAATTCATTCTCCAAACCTATCCCTTTCTAATGACTACACTTTACAATTATCTGCGCTCTTGAGGCAATTTACATCTGTTCAATCAATATGGTAGGAAATCCGTGTAACGGCGACCCACTGCTGTGTATCTTTCCCAGATCCATGATCAGTCATGGTGACGGCTAAAAATCAGCCATGGTGAGGAATATTTACATCATAAAAATTGGCAAAATCTACAAAATAAAGTTTCTCTCCCCCACTTCCCCAAGAGCCAGTTGTCAAAACACTCACCAGCACACCACTGCCTAAAACCATTATTGTGGCCACACAGGGAAGTCAGTGTATGAGTCAACTTGGAGAACCAACTCAATGTTAGACAAAGAGAATAAAGTTGAAGTCGAGACTCCCCAGATGGGGGGAATGACTGATCCAAAAACAGTTTTTCCTCTTAGCTAATATTTCCCCAAACACAAGCCTTTTGCACGACTTGAGTCCTTTGGGATTGCTACTATTCCAAATAAACCTGTTTTATTTCACTCCATGAATAAGGCCCTTCTAGCCAGAGAAGATATATTTTATATGCACACATAAAAATACTCTGTGTTTATATAGCACTTTCCTTTTAAGGAGCTCACAGCAATTACACATGTTCTCTTTATTCCCATGAATACCCTGGGGACGCAGTGAGGTGGTAGAGGAAATAGGAAGGATTGGAAAAAAACGTTAAATTAGAAATCATGGCATTACCTAGCCTCAAAGCTATCAACAGTCTTTTTCTTCCAGTGGAAGAAAGCCTGACTTCAGAACTATGAAATCCTGAACCTCAAGAAGTTTCTAGAATTGGACTCCCATGACCGCCATTTCTCCATGGCCATAGCTCACAGGCAGAGGAAATCTCCCTTCTCTTCTCCTCATTCCCCTGATATTTTAGCCCAAGTCCCTCACTTGGGCCAGAGCTGGAGTTCACCAAAGGGCCGGTGGCAGGACCGAAGATGGGTCTGCTCAGGAACAGCAGGCACCTATATTAGAAGTCGTTCTGTGTGACACCACTTGTCCCTGATGTCCATTCCTGGGCTCCCCTCCAAGGACACCGCTGTCCCCTCTGCACCTGCTGTGTCATCCCACCGAGGATCCAAGTGGCTCCTGCCTTTCCTCAGCACTTTCCTGTGAGCCTCTGGACACTTTCAAATGGGTCCTTTGGAACGCATGTCGGTTTAACTTTAACGCTTGATGTCTTCCCTGTTTACCCAGGATTTCTCTGTGCTGCAGAGCACAAGGTCAAGGCTGCTGACCACAAAAACGGGGGGAAGAATTAGCTGAAGTGTGTGCATATCTATGCGTATGAATGCATGTAAATGTGTGTATCAGAAGCAGATAAACTGGGAGGCAAAGAGACAGAAACAAAAAGACAGAGAAAGAGACAGGCAAGAGTTATAGAGGCTGTGGGAATTCCACAATGAACAAAGACAGTATCTTGCTCTGAGTTGTTTTGTTTCTGTTAAGAATTTCATTATTTTTAACTGCTGGGAGGGTAGATTTTTAAAGTAAATCTCCCTAATAGGTAACCATGGGCTCCACCCAAGCCAGATTCACAATTGTGGGTCCCCTTAACAACTTCTCTGAAGGCAGCCCCGGGGTTGTCTGTCTCTGGCTGGGTATCACTGGATTGCCAGACCCAGATTGCCAGTCCCAGTCACATCAGGGAGACTCTCATGGAATCCCAGTGAGGCTTCGTAATTGCCACAGAATTGGCCTTGGGTGTCCTGCTGATGCCCCCTGGGCTCTCCTCACCCAGCTGAGGAGTTCTAAGGAGCTTCCTCAGATCAAGTTTGAGTGCCTTTGAAGTAGTCAGTGGTCCACACTAGACAAGAAATAAACAAGTCAATTAAGTGGCAGGGCATTCCCTTGGGAGGCAGGAGACAGGCTTTAATCTTTCTCATCCCACCACAATTCCATGGAGCTCAGTTTGCTCATCTGCAAAGTGTCAGGGTGTGAGTGGTCACAGACACTCATTCAGCAACTCACAGAGCACCCCCTTGATGTCAAGGACGGCCCTGGAGATTCCGTGGCTACAAAAACAAACAGCAAAACAGTCAACGTGGACCCCAGTACATGTGCTTATAAAAGATGCCTTCTCATCTGATCCTCTAAATAATTCCTAAGTGACACGAGGGCTTCCCTACATCTTCCAAGCTGATGAATTCAGCCCCTACTGAGTAAGAAACCAGTTTGTTTTCTTTACTTTGGAGTTTCCAAACTACTTTACACTTGCAGTGTGGGTGTCTGAAATGTTAATTGGGCCTCACCACAGACCCTGGAGAGAGGTAAGTGCCACAACATCTGCCACAATTAAAAACACTTATTTAGGTGCCTGTCCGCTCAGGGCACCCTATGCACTAAGTCAAAGCGACACAGCCCAGCTGTCCAGAAGCTTCTAGAAACCCTGGAGCTCACCCACACAGAGGGCAAGCAAACAGCTGAGCAAACTCTGAAGGAAGGTCGCTGTCAAACAAATAAAGGGAATGTAAACGATGAACTGGTGAAGGGGATTTGAGGAGATGGAGGCAGAGAGGGGATACAGAGTAAAGAATTAGCACAGGGCAGGGAATGGTGTGGGGAATCTCTCTGTCCCTCCGTGGCTAGCATATTTGAAAGGTGGGAGAAGGGGAGTGGAGAGGACTGGGAAGGGGTCCGCAGGGCCAGGCCCTCAGTGAGTGCTCCCCAGAGGCATTAATGAGACATCACTGCAAAGCAGCAAAGCCAGAGCGCAACCTCCCCTGGGGACTTCACTCACTCACGCAATGACGGATTCCTTCCCAATCCCTCCTCCCGGGCCCTCCCCAGTCCTTCAACACGTTCCATAAGGAGCCTTCTATTGTGTTAACCTCAGGGAAGAAAAAGTGACTAAGTGACTCAAGGAAAATAAAAGAAGGAAGCCAGGCTCCGAGGCTTGCCCCCACCCCCAAGTTATCTTGGCTCACTCTCTGATTCCGTCAGTTCGCAGGCTCTGACATAAAAGGCAGGAAGTTACACACGCTAAACAAAGCTCCTTAGATGTCAGGAAATTAACCTGGGAAATCAGAGCCAGGAGCGATTAAAGGCACTGCAGGCCCAGTTCAAAACCCACTATGGCATTAGATCAAAAGCTGCTTTCTGGGCACCCCAGGCATGGCCCCGCCACACTGCACATCCCGAAAAACCTGGCCACGGGGCCGGCACGCCTGTGTGGTTTGCCTTTTTCCTGCCCCATGACTGAATCCTCACTCGGATCTACAGCCGCTGACTCTTGCCGCCTTGGGAGTCCAACGCCAGCCCTAGGCCAGTCTGTCCCCAGAAGAGATTCCTTCTAAGGGAAGAAGATCTCACACCCAGCCTCACAGGGGGTCCAACGAGTGACCCCAGAAGAAAGAAAGTCCTTAAAAGGAAGGGGAGGGGAAGCAGCCTGGGGATCCTGACCTTCCCAGCTAAGAAAACAAACCATCTCGAGGAAGGTGGAAAGGTCAGACCAGTACAAACCACAGATTTGTGAGAATCCGTATTTGTGTCCACAGTGGTGATACTGTCTTTTGGAGCTTCAGTTGCATTGTTTTTACAATGAAGACAGCCTCTAGTTATGATATCCTGGAATTCTTGAACAATCCTAAAATTTACATGGAATGAACTTGTCAAGGGGTTTTGCACAAAACCATCTCATTGTATCTCCAGCAGTGGGTGTTAGCCTCATTTTACAGAGGAGAAAACTGAGGCCCGATAAAGGGAATGTCACATAGCTGGTAGATAGCAGAGCCCATAGTGAGCCTCTATTCGAGTGGGTCCTGGCCCAGTGCTCTGGGAGGGCAGTGGTGGAGAAATAGTATTGTCCCTAAAATGCTTAAAAGGACATTTGCAAGAATAAGCTCCAAGGATTGCTACTCCTGATTTTTTTTCCCCCATTGGGAAGCAAGTGAAGTAAGCTGAGAGCCATTTCATGTGTCAGCCTTTCAGGAAGTGAAACAGAGATAGAAACCCCATGGTGGTCTCATAACAGTGCAAAATCCTCTTCTTGAGTCTGCAGAGGAGAATTGAGTTGTATTCACCGGAGAGGAAACCTGTGAGAGAATGGGACTCATCTGTTTCTCACCACAGGACCTTCTTGGACCTGCCCTTTCTCTACTCCGAATGCAGTGGCACCTATGGGCCACTGATCCCCACTCAGAGCTGACAGGAGCAGAGTCACCTGACTGGGAGAAAGTCAGAGTTACTTTACCACTGGGATAGTATCGAAACTAGGAAGTATACTTAGAAATCTGCGAGCCTGAAGTTGCTTCCAAGAAACAGAACTAATAGGATAGAGCATTGTGATATGTATGATATATATATATATATACATACACACATGCATATATATGTATGTATATAGGACATACATATGCATCATAGATATGTAAATATATGTGAGATACATATGTGTGTGTGTGTGTGTGTGTGTGTGTGTGTGGAGAGAGAGAGAGAGAAAAGCTGCCCAAAAATGTATACACATTTTAAGAAAGGAAAAAACTGTATTTATAATACTCAATAAGATGAATATAAGTCACGTCTGACTTCTCTAATGACAAGAGATGCTCAAAGTTGTTGCCATTAGCATCCAGACACTTCTGATTATGGCAAACATCTTTTTAAAATGGGTATACTTTTTTTTGGCACCCCCGGTATATATATGGGTAGAGAGAGAGATTTTTCTTTTATAAGGTATTGGCTCACATGATTATGGGGGCTAGCTAACACATCCCAAGATCTGCAGTTGGTAATCTGGAGATCCAAGAGAGACCTAGTTCAAGTCCAAAGGCAGTGTCCCAGTCGGAAGGCTAACAGGCAAGAGGAAGTCTTTCTTACTCAGCAGGGAGGATCAGCCTTTTTGTTCTATTCAGAGTTTCAACTGATTGGATGAGGCCCACCCGCATTAAGGAGAGCCATCTTCTTCACTCATTCAACTGTTAATCTAATCCATAAACACCCATACCAACACACCAAAAATAATGTCTGACCTACTATCTGGGCATCCCATGGCCCAGTCGAGTTGACATATAAAATTAAGCATCACCACCACAGAGAGGGACCAGTGGCACAGTGGCAAGACAGAACCAGGCAAGAGCAAGTGAGGAAGCAGCAGGTTGCTGGGAAAGCCAGCCTCAAGAGAAGAATGAGGAATATTCTCAGCGAGAAGTGGAAATGAGAGATGGGCTAGGTAAGGGAGGTTCGGAGCCTTTCCGGATCCGCAAGGTTCCCCTGCATCCTTCAGGTTCCCTGTTCTTAACCGAGCTGCTTTGAGTGGGTTTCTCTTTCTGATAACTGAGCTACCTCTGATTAAAACAGGAATATTGCGGCTCTCTTGAATTGTATGTGGTAGCCCCCATTCTAATTTTAGACCAGTTATTTGTCAAGTCATAAACCACAATGGGTGTCATGTACTGACTTCTGTACCATATACCCTTGGTTTTTGGATAATTTGCATCTATGGTTTTGACTGCTTGCAAGTAACCACATATGATTAAAATAAAATACAAGAGGGGACCCCCAAAAAAGGAATTATCTTTTGGAGGGTGGGCTCCTTGTAGTACACTCGAGATTTGTTCCTCCAGATCAAACTATCAACCAAAGTTTTTACTTGGAAGTCTTGAGAAGGTTGCATCACCATTTGTGGAAGAAACATCCCGGGTTGTGGCAAACAGGTGACTGGTTCTTCCACCATGACAACACACCTGCCCACACCACGCTGAGCGGTCAGCAATTTTTGCCCCAAAATGGCATGACCCCCATGCCCCATCCTCCCTATTCACCCGATCTCATCCCAAACGACTTTTTTTCTGTTCCCCCAGATGAAAAACGTCTTCACAAGGAAACGTTGTGCCTACGTGAAAGAGGTGAAGCAAAAAAAGGCAAAAGCACTAAAAGGCATTAAAATTGATGAGCTCAAAAACTGTTTTGAGCAGTGGAAAAGGCGTCTAGATAGGTGCACCAAACAGAGTTCTTTGAGGGTGACTGAAGTTTAAACTTGTAAGAAGAAATACACAATTTTTTAATAGGTTTCGTTCTTTTGGGGGTATCCACCTCATATTTCCACAAGGGCTTGAATCAGGTATTTTGACCTATAAGACTTAGGTGTAAGGAAGGAGTCACTCAACTAGCAAGTGACCCTGTCCAACTGCCCAACACCCACACCCGAAGACCATCTTCCTGTTCTCTACTCAGTGCTCTTTCAGCACTTGCGAGGGGAGATCAAATGTTGAGAGGGCTTCCTAAATAGGAGAATGTATGATGGTCTAGGCTGAATCCCTTGCAACTGCCATGGGTCTACTATGCATTGTTACTGACATTATTTTTAGAAGTCTCTGTCTGTTCTGCTATTTGCTTTCTGGAGGACAGGGTCCACATCTTACACAATTCTGTGGCCCTAGAGCATGGTATCTGGTCCGTAATAGGTGCACCGTTCATTTTTAAGTTAATTCTCTTGCATAATTCTCATAGTAAGTCCATCAGGTAAGAGCGTTTCATTCCCTATTGTATTAGTAACCTACAACCCCCAAATCTCAGTGTCTGCCTCAACAAAGATTTGTTTCTCATTCACGGAACATATGATAATAGGTCCACCCCAGGCCTTCTCTATATCTTCTTCATTCCAAGTCTCAATAACAGAAAGAAACAGACACAGCACCACCACAGAGTGGCTCCTAAAGCATCTATACAATAGTGGCACAATTCCTCGCACTCCCTTTCGCCAGCCAAAGTCAATCCCATAGCCAAGTCTGATGTCAATAGGGCAAGGATATACTGTCTTTCCACAGGAGGAGGGAGGGCCGCCAAAAATCACATGGCCAAGCCTAGCATGGCGTGACAAGGAGGCATAATCCTCCCCAGAGAGACAGCAGTCTGAGGGATGTTAGTACTATATAGCACACCGTTTCACAGAGAAACTGAGGGAATGAGATTGGTCTGATCAAGCGTCTTGTCATTGGCAGACTCGGTCTTTAACAATGTCTTCCGACTCCAGGTCTGAGGATTCCTTCGACTACCCCACAGCTGTTTCTAGGTCTTACTCTGGGAGAGAAGCACCTGCCCTGATCCACGCTTTCTGCCACTCTCCAGGAATATTCACGTCAAGATGTCACACTAAAACATTTGGCCCTTGCATGTTTTATTCATAAGGATCATATGTCCATTGCAAGAATCCAAGCAAGCCAAGTCAGACAAAATTAACAAGCGTAAATTAAGAAATGTTATAGAGCCAACACTGAAATTCTCAGAAAATGGAGTCATTTAAAACATTTTCTTAGTGTAACCAAACTGGAGATGGAATGAGGATTGGTGGCACCTGAGAAGTATAAGAAGCTGTCATCCCCCAGATCGCAAAAGAGAGATGAATGGCAGTGCTGTCTGTTCTTGGCACATCGGGGTGGCATCAGCTGAGTCTCCCTGGCCACTGGTTGATTGCATCCTGCAGTAGCTGGAATGAGAGTCAGGAAAGGACAGGGACTAATGTCCAGGAAGAGTCTGGCACCAATTCGTTTATTTATGTATTCAATTTTATTTTAATTTTTTGAGTTGAGGCTTTACTCTGTCATCCTAACTGAAATGCAGTGGCACAATCACGGCTCACTGTAGCCTTGACCTCCTAGGCTCAGAAGTTCCTCCTGCTACAGCCTCCTAAGTAGCTGGGACTACAGGTGCATGCCATCACATCTGGCTAATTTTTTTAAAAATTTATTTTTTGTAGAGACGGGGTCTTGCTATGTTGCCCAGACTGGTCTTGAACTCTTGGGCTTAGGCAATCCTCTCGCCTCAGCCTCCAAAGTGCTGGAATTACAGGCATGAGTCACCATGCCCAGCTCCAACCAGTTTAAAAGAGGCTTACCCATGACCCGGTTGGCATTTCCAGAGCTGATTAGCACATCATAACAAATGGCACCCAGTCCCAAATGGGCACCCTGATTGCCTACGTTTAGCAATCTCTCTGTTTGCCTTTCTCTGGCAGCAAGTAAAGTTTGGTTCAAGAAAAAAACCTAACTGCATGCAGGTCCTCAAATCTAGAAAACCAATCAGAATTCACTGTTGCTGTTGTTATTGTTTTTCTGAATCATTTAATTTCTCTTAAGTTGGATAGATGACAGGTGTGGTCATCAGATGGTGGAGAAGTCATGCACTGTAACAAGTGGCAGCAGAGGCTTGACGGAGTCCCTCCTCCCCGCCTCTGCCAGGAACATGTTTAAGAAGATTGGGTTTGATGAAGATATACATGAATCCAACCTGCCCAGAATATATCGGGTTGCAGAGTGTGATGAAACAAATTCCATTCTGGACGTCCTTCCAGTAGCACAGACACAGAAAATGCTGTCCTTCTGCTAAAATGCAGGCTCCATGCCAACCCCTGCCACTCTTCACTCTGAGGCCAAATGCCCAGGAAGCTGAAGCTTGCAGGCCACAGTGACGGGTACCATGCTGCCTTGGGAAGCCTATACAACCTCTTCTGTGTTTTTCTTCAGCATATAAAGTGCAGGGCGCAACACCAGGGCACTTTGAAGAACAAAAGAAGGCTCCGTGGGACAATTTCCATGGCATCTTGCTACGTTACACTGCTGGTAAGCAGTTGGCAGGCTTTTCTACAGGGACTTCTCAAAAGAGGATCCAGAAGGCAGGCTCAGGATTGCAGCCTGGCTGCAGGCCACAGTGTGGCAGACGCATGTATTCATGGGCATGTCAGATACATCACTTCAATACTAAATTTGCAGGCCCATCATTGATCTGTGAGCTTGAACACTGGGTAGCTCAAAAGCAAGTCTTCTGAAAGTATCCTACGAAATACCCGAAGTTGCTATTCCAGAGTTACTAATTTCACCGCTGTGTGAGTCGTGCTAACAGCACACAGGCAAAGGGATCGAAAAAAGATTATATTAATGTTCAAGGAAGGAAAGGCAAGATTATGAAAGACTGCAGAGCTGTGGTCTGAAAATAAACCAAAAGCATTTAGCAGCCAGCCCAGAAAAAAAAAGGAAATTTGCTGATGAAGCCCTTTTGGCTTTGGGCCATAGCATCATCCTGCCATTCTAGGCTCACTTATTGTGAACCCCCATGTACCAGTCACCATGCTGGGGTCAACAAACCTGGATGAGACATGGTACGTGTGACACTGGAGACCGGACCGTCTAGCAGGTAAGGACAGATGAAGCGTTTTAGGACATCCAGAGAAAGTGATTACTACCCCACGATAGGGAGACCACCAACAGCTTTATGAAAACTTGTGAGCAAAGTCTTAGAAGGGGACAAGATTCAGCCATGTGGAGTGAAGAAGAGAATTCCTCAGCTGTGCCCATGAAGGTAACAGAAGAGAAGGGTCCTTGCCCAGATCCCCTCTGCCGTTTGGGGCTCCCATCACCTGACTGCTGGGGCTTGGGTTGTTCATGGCTCCCAGTGGCTCCCAGTCTGTGCGGGTTTGCCCTTGGCTCACCAGAGCACCTTGTGGAGGAAGGGGTTGGCACAAAAGGCCAGCCCCCTTGCTCAAGTTGGACAGTTCTGGTGTGTGGTTTATGAAGAGCCTACCCCACCCCCGGTGGATCCGGCTGGGACTCATCTCTACCTGAGGCCTGACCTCTGCTGGGTTCTCTCTCCTCTCCTGCTTCCCTCATTCCCTGGCGGATTTTTCAGTAAATCACATGCACCCAAATCCCTATCCCAGGCATTGCTGTAGGAGCCTGATATTAGCCAGTAAGTCCTGCTGGCCTTCCTTCACACAGCCACACAGTTGCGCTAAACAAGAAAGTCTTTTTTTTCCAAGTCAGGGGTCTCACCCTGTTCTATTCCCCTTCCTTAACTTCCCCTGCTCCATCCAAAACTGACCCCTCCCTGTTTCCACACCTCATGTCTTATTTTTGTTAGAAAAACTTTCTCAGCTGGGCTCGGTGGCTCAGCCTGTAATCCCGCACCTTGGGAGGCTGAGGTGAGTGGATTGCCTGAGTCCACGGGTTTGAGACCCGCCTGGGCAACTTGGCGAGACCGCATCTCTACAATAAATCAAAAAATTAGCCGGGCATGGTAGCGCATGCCTGTAGTTCCAGCTACTTGGAAGGCTGAGGCGGAAGGATCGCCAGAGCCCAGCAGGTCGAGGCTGCAGTGGCCGGGAGCAGCCACTGCACTCCAGTCTGGGTGACAGAGTGAGACTCCAACTCAAAACAAAAAAAAATAGAAAGAAAAGCTTTCTCCCAGTGTATTCAAGACCTAACTCAAGTTTTACTTATTCCAGGGTTTCCCAGTTTAGATTCTATTCTTTACCCCTTACGTGTGTTTTTTTAATCACTTAAGAGATGTGCCAAAACATGTATCTATTTTTATTTTCAGACAGTTTGAAAAGAACTTAATCATCCAGATAGATGTTGACACTTGCAAAATACTCATCTGGGGAATTAACCACTTCCTCCAGTGCAGCCACGGCCCCTTGTGATTTGGGGATTCCTCTTTGGGGTTTGACTTCAGCTATACATCATACACTGTTGACAATGGCAGCCTGCAGTGATTCTCTGGGGCTTTTGAACATCGTCCATAGCCATGACTGATGATTGCAGGTTGGTGAGAGCACAGGCATATTTTGTGATTCTACAGTTTACACATCTCTGCCTACCCTTGCTGGGTGAAACCCTTTCTCTCATGGTACCACTTCAAACGCAACCACTTCCAGTGACGGCAAATATTTGTCCTGTGAAAGTGACTTTTCTTTCCTTTCTGAGATATTTGGATCTCTGTCTGATGAGTAATGTAGGTTTTGATTCATTCATTCAACAAATATTTGTTGAGTACTTTCCACTGTGCTACAGGTGAGGCTATAAAATCAAATAAAACATGGTTTTTACTCACATGAGGTTTAGAGTCACCAGAGGAAAATTACAAGGAAATTGACAGTATAGGCGAGTGTAATCAATGTGATAATAGAGACACACATGGGGTAAAGAAGGAGGAGTAAAGTGAGGCTGGAGGAACAGGGAAACTTCTCGAAACTATGTTTTGAAGGACGATTAGGAGTTTCCTAGATGAAGTAGGTTGGGGGGGGCAGGGAGAGAGGAGCTGCTGGGAGGGACAGCATAGAAAGAATACTGAAGCAGCAGAACACACTGGGGAGGCCCCTGTAAAGGGTGGACTGAAAAATGAGTATAGAGAGATGAGGGGGTGGTCAGGTTGTTGAGAGGCCAAGAAGGGCTTCTGTCCAGAGCCATGGGAAGCCGCTGGAGGACCAGGCAGGGGTAAAACCAACCAGCAAACCCAAACCATAGAGTGTAAATAAAACCAAATGAATCATTTTAACATGTGTGCTCAGTACTTCAGCCCATGTGTTAACCTGATGAATCTTAACAACTCTATGAGAGGCACATTACTATCCTCACTTTACAGATGAGGAAACAGAGACCAGGTTTAGTAACTTATTCAAGATCATACAGTTAGTATGTGACAGAGTTGGGATGATCCCCTTACAGAAATCCAGCAAAGGATATGATCAAATATGTCACTTAAAAGAAAACCTTGAACTCTAAATAAAGTTACAATGTTCAACTTAGGCACAGATCAAAGTTTTAAAAAATAAAGCAATAATACTGAACCCATTTATACCCATTTTACTGGAAGAAAACATGAATCACCATATGTAATACCATCTACTTCGCATTACTCAACTGACATGAATGCACTCCATGGTCATATTGTAAACCCGCATACATCTTCTGGAAAACAATACAATAATATAGACCCAAAGTCACAAAAACCACTAATCCCCATTTATCTGCCTTCAGGAATTTATCCCAAAAAAAAATTTCAAAAGAAGACACAAAGTTTATCATTGTAACATTATCTTTAAAAGTGCAAAATGGTACCAGCCCAGGCAACTTGGTAAGCCCTCATCTGTACAATAAATCACACACAGAAAAACTAGCCTGGTTCAGTGGTGTGCGTCTGTAATTACAGCTACTTGGAAGGCTGAGGTGGAAGGATCTCCTAAGCCCAACAGGTTGAGGCTGCAGTAGCCATGACAGTGCCACCGCACTCTAGCCTGGCGACAAGAGTGAAACTCCAACTGAAAAAAAAAAAAGCAAAATGGAATACAACCTCAGTGTACAGTGGTAGGACAATGGTTTGCTGAATGATCACACAACCACTCTATGGAATATTGTGTCGTCATTGAACTTGATCTTTATGAGGATGAGGTAACACCATGGGAAAATATTTGTAAGACGTAAACTGTCACGTGTAATGGTAGAATAGACTATACTATTGACATTCATGAGGAATATAGCCCAATATCTCTGCAAATTCCTAGATAAGTGGAAATCATTGTAGCATACAATTTCCTCCGTAAAATGTAGTAGCTGAAAATGTTAAGTAACCCCTCAAGACTCTTAATGAACCTATAAATTCAGGATTTGCTTATAAAGCTATAAAAATAAATTCTACCAATAAAATAAATTCTAGATTGCATTCTGTCACATCATTAGGCTACTTACCTAAATTTCCCTAAATCTGCAAAGAAACAACATCTTTACCATTTCATGAGCAGTCCTTGCAAGCTTCCCATGAATGCACAAAAGTCCGATTGAAATGCTGGTCCTGGCAGTGGTGTGAGTCTTACTTCCTTGAATGCCAGCTATAAATTCTAGCCATTTCAAAATCAAACACTTCAAAATTACAGATTATTGTGATCTTTGAAGTCCCAGGCAAAGAATGTTTGACATTCTCAGTTTCTACTGAGAATGTCAAATTAAGGAATGCCTACAATTGACTATCCTTCATAAGCATATATATATATTATTATCATAACTATTTAAAAATGTAGACCTACAGCCAAAGCCACCTGGAAACATAAAAAATAAAGACAATTGCGTCTGGATGAAAAAATTCTAAGTAATATTTTTCTCTCCACAGATTTTTAAATATTATATTGTTGTTTCCTAATAAATGAAGTTCACCCGATTTATTACTCCACTGTCTTATAGGTTGAACTCCGTTGTGTTTCACTCATTGATATCTTGTAGTTTTTAGTATGTTTGCAGGGCTTTGGGGTTGCAATAAAAGGGTAAAGCCTAGAGAATTAAGCGAGAACTGGCTACAGAACTAAGCACATTGTATCTCCCATGGCATTCAACCAGAGATGCTCAAATCAGTAGTGTCATTGTACATATACACACTGGTAAAATGTTCCAGTACTTTGTCTTCAAAGTGGGACGGATGCTCATTAACTCAATTTTTTTAAATGCCTATGATTCCTATGACTTCATTGACTGATTCAACAGGGAATACAAGTTACATCCAGTGGCTTGATCCACAAGATGCTGGGAAGAGGAGAGGGAAGGAGGGAAGGACAGAAAGGACAGAAAGAGGAAAGGAATCCTTATGTATTCATGCTAATGAGCACTGCATACCAGTTTTCTTTTTCTTACTTGTCACAGCTCCCAATGCTGATCTCCAGGTGACATTCTATCTTGTCACATGAATGTACACCAGAGATAGGGAAGTCAGGCAAAGCAGGTGAGAGAAGCTCAGACTACACATTAGTACGTAAAGTAGTCAGAAGCAGTGTCTGATATTCTTCCAGGGGACTGGGTCATCCAGGAATACTGAACTGAAAAAAATGGGTTGTTTTAGTCAGCTAGGGCTATATAACAAAATACCATAGACCGGGTGGCATACAGAAATGTATTTTCTCACAGTTCTAGAAACTGCAAGTCCAAGATCAAAATGCCAGCACGGTCAGGTTCTGGTGCAAGCCCTCTTCCTGACTTGCAGGTTGCCACCTTCTCATCGTGTTCTCACATTAGGGAAAGACAGAGAGGGCAAACTCTCTGGTGTCTCTTTCTGTAAGGACACTAATCCTACTGGATCAAGGCCCCACCCTTGGGATCTCATTACTTCCTCAGAGGCCCCATGTCCTAATACAGCACACTGGGAATTAGAGCTTCAGCATGAATCAGGGAACACAAACATTCTGTCCATATCATGTATGCTGTCTGTTTTTGCAAGAGGGAGGAGTCACAATTAAGTGCATGAATTTTGCAATTTGTAAGAACTAATTGTTTTTTCGCCCAGTACTAATAGAAACTGAATAATAGCACAGAGAAAGAAATTCTAGTGTTAAAGAAGAAAGTGAAAACAGCAGTAACAAAGCCTACCAGGGGTAGGAAGCAGCATATTTCACTTGCATCTTGATGAAAATTGTGAATCAGTGAAACCCAATTTGCATTTCTTAATAATGGAACTCTAGAGCATCTTAAAACCCTGGGTTTGGGTATTTTTATTATCAACTATAAATTCAATAAAGAAATGGAGTAAAGGATCAGGACAAGAGTAGGGGGAAAAGAACATTTAAAAATGTGAGTAGTATTAGCACTTCACTCTTTACCAAGCTGTCACTTTATTACTGCACAGACTAAGATTATACACCCAGAGAACTCAGATCTATGTAACCAGTACACTACCCCCACTAACAGACAAACTCAACCAATAACTCCTGAAAGTTCCCCATTGACTAGGCACATCGAGCCCTCATCCCCCTGAGTCCTTAGATCTGCCATCTCGGATAAAGAAATGGAAATGCAAACATGTGAGTTAACTAAGAAGAATGTAGTGAGCATCACAGTTGACTCCCTGCCGGTCATGCATCACGCATATAAAGTAGTCAGGCTGCATGATCCCCAGTCAGGAACAAGTTCAGGAATATTCCTGGACACTTCTGCTGGAAGGCTCTAGGGAATATTTCCCTCTCCTGAGAGCACATTCCAGGCAGAGGTCTCTCTCTTCCTCTAGCAACAGTGTGATGCACCCTGATCCCAAGAGGATAATGCCAAGGATGGCAGAGGGGCAAGGGAGAAAAACGGCAAGGGCCCTCGATGGCATCACCGAGTTGCCAACGCCACCAGCCTCACAGCCAGCCCAATTTAGTGTTACAAGAGATCGTGAACTTCCTAAATATCTGGGTAGTGAGTCAGATTCTATTTTGTTTTCATCAAAATCATCTTGACTGATACAGAAAGCCAGAATCCAAACTCAGGTCTATGTGATTACCAAGCACCTACTCATTCTAAGAGTTTTCTAGTCTGAGAGGTATCTTTGATATGCAGAAAGTCCTGAAGGGTTTCCAAGTCAGCAGCTGCAGTGGCCCTGGAATCAGACAGACTTGGACTAAATCCCAGCTCTGCTACTAGTTGGCTGTGTGGTCGTGGGCAAATTATGTCTCCTCTGTGCCTGTTGCCTCATCGGAAAAATGGGGATAATAAGAGCACCTGCCACAACGAGCTGTTTGAAGGCCAAAGGACATTTCCACACGACCATTAGGTCTCATGAGCGAGAGAACCCCATAACTCTTGGTGCCTGGACTCTTGTCATCAGAATTCTCATGATGTTTTGAATAGAATGATGTTTATTTTCTTCTGATATATCAAATCTATGTCCAAATAAAAATGTGATGCTTGTATTATTCATTATTATTATAAAGATGTGGGGTACAATTCAGGGTTAGGTATACAAATGTTGATTATACAGATATGCCCTTCCCTCCCCTAGCAGTTTCCCTCAATTGCCAATCCCACCCCCCCCCAATAGTTTCCCACTACTGCCAATCCCTTTCTTATAGTATTACCATTGTTCAAGGTCCACTTATGATTGAAAACATATGGTGCTCTGTTCTTTGTTTCTGTGATAGATCTCTGAGTATGATTGACTCTAAATCCATCCAAGTTGCTGCAAAGTCCATATATTTGTCCTTCTTTATGGCTTCGTAATATTCTATTGTGTATATGTACCACATTTTTTTTATCCAGTTCAGCTTCAATGGGCAGCATGGTTGGTTCCATGTTTTTGCTATTGTGAATAGAGCTGGTAGAATGATTTGAGTTCTTCTGGGTGTATTCCCAATAGGGTAATTTCTGAGTCATAAATGTGATGCTTTTTGTCCCTGTTTGAGCTTTTGGCTTTTTAAACTAGAAACTGTCCTCATTCTTTATTGAAAAAAATACATCATTAGAGAAAATATTTGAAATGTTGCATAGTATCATGCTACCTAATTAAACTATTTGTGTTTCTTTATATAACCTCTAGTAATTTCACACACCTACTATAGTGAACACGTTCTTATGTTTACTGTTATTTTTACTTAAATTATAGCACATTTTCCCATATTTCTACATGTTCCTTATAATCATTTGCTTTAATAGTTTTGTAAGAGTGATCTAATTTACTAAACATTCCTATAGCTGATATTTTTGACATAAATTGCTTTCTTATTTTTTATCTTAAGGATGATGCAACAGTGAACATGTTTGTTTATGTTTTGGTTTCTGTGCATTATTTCTTTAAGAAAAAATTCCTAGGCATGGAATACTGACTCTTGGGGTATAAGCTGTCTTTGTTCCTCCTGCTATGTAATTCTCCCCAAAAGAAGTATCTCACTTTGCAACTATAAACTTTATCTTAACTACTTGAGACTGAAATTGAGTTCTTCTAAGCAGTTGCTTGATTTGAAATATCATGCGAGCCTTTGTGCTTTGGGGAAATCAAATTGCCTTGCCTTGCCATAGATTTCAAGCTTTATAAGTGCAGTTCTGTCTTTTTAACTTGAGGGACTGAAAGTTCCCCCTTGATCAGTCTTATTTTTCAAAGGCTGTGAACTTGTAAAAGCCTGTCTGGTTTTATCTCCCTGTCTCTCTTCATGACTCTGATTTAATTGTTACAGACCCCCAAGGATGAGGAAATGGCCCAAGGACACCATTTTAAATGGATGTTCAAATCCAACTTCCTGCTTCTCTGTGAGAGGCACATTTTTAGTCCGGGAGTGAGATGGTACAATCACTCTATCCAGATGGAGTAACACTGGTGTCCCCTGACAAAAGCCTAGGGTTTTGGCAACCCACTGACTGCTTCATGAATACCTTGGACATTAATTGATGAAGTAACAAAAAAAATCACAACCCTTGAGAAGCTTAATGCGGACCTCTCCTCACTCCCCCATGTAGCAAACTTAACTACCCTTCTCCCTCGGCTCGGGTATGCCAGGATGTGTCTCCTGGGAGTAGAGAAAGTCTATGTATTTTTCTCTGGTGCTTATCTGACTCCAGGGCAGATGCCTTCAAGTCATAGGCAAGGTGGTTAACACAGTCCTGGATATTTCTAAAAGGACGTTATCTTACCTGCTATGAGTTTCTACTACTTTCTCATGTTTCAAACATGACTGTAAGCCCAAATCTAAATGCAAACACTAAAACACAAGGCACAATGACTAGGTTCCAGGGTAGTCATCCAGATGACATGGAGCATGCTTATGTTCTTTTCCCCCCCTCCAGATTATACATACATGCTAAAACACAACACTTAAAAAGTTCTGGTAGAATTCCAAATGCATGTCAAAAGATCCTAATGGAGTTGCAACCCTCAGGTTATGATAAATATCAAGTTCAAGGGTCTAGAAACTTTTTCTTTAGAAGGCTAGATAGTAAATATTGTGGGCTTTGTGAGCCAGATGGTCTTTGCTCTAACTATTCAACTCTACCAGCAGGAAAGCAGACATAGACTTTTGTAAATCAATGGATATAGCTATGTTCCAATAAAACTTTATTAGCAAAACAAGCACTGAATTTAGCCTGAAGGTCATAGTTTGCTTAACCCTGTCCTACTTACTATGTGGACAACAAGACAGGAAAACTTCTATCAGCTCTGTATTCTTCTGCAGTTTGTGTTTCCAAGTTTGTGCTTGGTTCATATCATCAGTGTCTATCTTTTTATGTCATGGGATTTAGGATGCAGATATTCATTCATTAAATCAAGCATATAAGTTTTTTGATGCCTACAGTTCTGCCCTAAATTAGCCCTGTCTCTGTTAAATATGGCCTAAGCCTACATTTTTTGGTAATATAGATGGAATTGGTTAAGAAAATCAAAAATTGGACAATAGCAGGTAATAATGGTCAACTTTCAAGAATCTCAAGAATCTGTGATAAGCAATTGAACCCAGCTTTTCCTATGAGATCAGAGCAGACTCTGCTTTGAATAGCTTTTTTAGGGATCAGTAAAGAGTTGAAGGCAGGGAAACTGTCTGATATAGCAGAGAGGATGCTGGACTCAGAGGTAATTATTGATGCTGCCAATATTTAGCAGTGTGACCTTTCCTTCCGCAAATTGTTTCATTTCTCTGGGACTCAGTTTCCCCTTCTAAAAAGTAAGGGATTTGGATTAGATGAGTCCTCAATCTGCTCAAGCTTTGAACATTTGAAATTTTATGTCGACCAATCTGTGCTGAGAACCTTTCATTATGTCAGAAACAAGCAATTTAGAGGGAGGTATGCCTCTTGTGAAGTTTAAATATACATCCTGTGTAAGTCCCTTACTTTGGTTTCCCTTAAAACATCCCTTAAAACCAGGACATTTCTGTCATCTTTGAAACCACAATGATTACGAAGAAGTCCCTGACTCAAAAGCTTCCATCCAGCCTGGGAACCAGACACACAAGGCCTGACTGCAATTCAAGGCAGAGTGAAAAGGAGTTACAGGAATTGGTTATAGAGGCTAAAAAGTTCCACAATCTGCCATTGCAAGCTGAAGACCAGGAAAGCTGTTGGTGTAATTCAATTGGAAGACCTCAGCATTGAGAGGGGTAGTGTAGAGGATGGAGAGAAGGAAGAATGAGGAAGGTAATTGTGTAAGTCCCTGTCCTAGTCCAAAGGATAGATGTCTCAGCTCAAGTAGAGGGAGAAACTTGGCCCTTGGTTCCCCGTTTTGTCCTATTCAAGCCTTCAATGGATTGAATGAGGCCCACCCATATTGGGGAGGCCATCTGCTTACTCAGTTTACCAATTCAAACACTAATCTCTTCCAGAAACACCTTCATAGACACACCCAGAAATAATGTTTTACCAGCTGTCTGGGCACAACTTAGCCCAGTCAAGTCAAGTTGGTACAGAAAGATAACCATCACAGTGGGAGAATGGAAGCATTATCCCAGAGTCATAGTTCTGGATTTTGTTTTTGTTTGTACTAATCTCCAGTGGTTCATCCACAGTAAGTTCCATAGCAGCGATACAGTGAAGTTGTTTTTTTTTTTTTAATTAAATACTTTTTTAAAAGCTTTTAGCATGTCAGTTGGTTTATACCTTTCAATTGGTTGGTCCTTCACACCCATGGATCCATGGTTTAAAATGAGGTCAGTTTAAAACAGAACGGTGACTATGGTAAGTACAATGACTCAAACTACTCAAAGGAATCACATTGACAAGTGAGGTATAAAAATGTAGATACACTGGTTTACCATGAAGCCCTATATTAGCAACTTACTTTTGTAACCAAGAACACTGCTTTGAAACATGTTTAATCACCCACACATTATTTTAACTTATTTTCTCTTTCTCTTTCCTTGTTCATTCCTCCTCTGTTCTTGGTAATGCATGCTTGTCTGATCATACGCTTGTTTAAGAATTACAGAGGCTACTAAAGGGGTCCTGATTGCAGGACCCTCCTGCTTGGATGAAGTCACCAGATGGCTAACCCATAACCTGACTGCAGCCTAGATAGCACTGGCCGGACCTCCGAGAGGAACACCACCAAGATGAGCCATCAGAACAAGTTGGCAGACCTATACCCTGTGTCATCCCGCCTGCTTCCCATATCAAGTTTTCCTTAAGGGCCCTTCTAGTCAACCTGACAAGTCAAGGTGACCCTTTTGTGACTTTAGGCCACCATCTTCTCAGGGTGCCAGCTCTTGAATACAATCTGTTTTTCCTTCTACCAACTCTTTTGGCTTTGGGGTGACAAGCAGCTGGAGTTGGGTCTGCTTACTGTCTCAGTAAATCACCTGACATATGAAATGAATGTTGTTTGTTTGAATGTGACTATTATTGTTGTCTTGTTTGTATTTCATTAACAAATAGCTCAATGGTTGTATAAAGGATATAAACATATGAAACGTATGCTACTTTCACATTGGCAAATTTTAATGTGATACAATAATAAAAATAATTTAAGTCAAGACTTGGGATCTGTAAGAATTTTTTTCAAAAGTATTCATTACTTAAGTTTTCCAAGCATCACATTAAATGAACATGAAGTTTATTTCTTCATGTATCAGATGGAGATGATAATAGTTTATTTCACAAAGGTATTAAGAGGACGAAACGAGATAACAGTTGAAAGAGGTAAGTAAAGTGTTACATAAAATCAAGGAAATAAAATGGTATTTACTATAAAACAGGTACAAGTTGAAAAAATAAAGCGGCTGCTTAGTATCTACCTCTCAGCCTATATGCCCAAGGCCTCTGGCAGACCAGTACTTATAGGTAAAGAGTAATGACTCATAACTTAGATGTGTTCCTTGGGGAATCCTAGACAGGCAGAGGAATTCAACCTGCCTGATTGCACCACTGACTCTAAACACATAGACGCTCACAAGTTTACTCAGGGCTCCTCTCAGCTGTTTGGAATAAAATCCAGCCCAGGGTAAATGCAGCTGCCAACTCATGAAGCCAGGACTTCCCAGAACTGCTTGCAAGCAGCTGATGACAGAATTCATCTTGAAATCTAAGCTGAAAAGCCTTTTGACAAAGGCAAGTGGGCAAGATTTTCTGTAGTATGTGCTTTAGCATCAAGGGGTCCAAAGGGTGTGTGTTTCATAAAGCATCACCCCGCAGCCTGGGCTCAGGGAGGGAGGTGCATGCCAGCTCAAACATGGACGACAGTGATGGGGAGTCAGGATGTCTGCGTGAAGCTGCTCACAAATACCCAGGAATTGGTGTTTACTAAAAAGAGGGTGGGTCATCTCCACCAATTACAATAAAATTTGGGTAAGTCAAACAGCGCCTAGTAATGCAGGTATTTAAATTTTGATTGCCAGTACCAGTTTTGCAATTCATTATTCAAGGTGAGTCGATTCATATTTTGTGGGTGTCCAGAGGATGTCTGGGTACCAAAGCTCTTGACTTTCAGTTGCATTATCTCAATGACACTGGATTTTCCTGCTTGATAAAAGTCTTTAAAGTCCCCAATAATGATGGTTGAATTATGATCTTTAATTTGAAATAGACACCTCTGAACTTTCATGCAAAGGGCTTTTCTCAAAATCACTGAGTAAAATCAGTTCTTATAATTACTGTTTCCTTCCTTCTTCTCAAATGCATGACAAATCTTTCTAGTTAATCCAACCATTACACTCTCCCAATTCACCACTGGTGAGATTAAGCAACTGAACCGCCACATTGTGTCAGGAGTTACCCATGCTCCATCTTCAGTCTTTGCCTACTGAGTTAGTTATGAATGGTCCAGCTTCAAAACCCCATTTTTTTTTTTTTTTTTTGAGTTGGAGTCTCACTCTTTCGCCCAGACTGGAGTGCAGTGGCCGCTCCCGGCCACCGCAGCCTCGACCTGCTGGGCTCCGGAGATCCTTCCGCCTCAGCCTTCCAAGTAGCTGGAACTACAAGTGTGCGCTACCACACCCGGCTAATTTTTTATTTATTGTAGAGATGAGGTCTCGCTTGCCCAGGCGGGTCTCGAACCCGCGGGCTCAGGCAATCCACTCACCTCAGCCTCCCAAAGGCACGGGATTACAGGCTGAGCCACCGAGCCCGGCTTCAAAACCCCATTTTATTGCCTGCTTTCCTGGACCACTTCTAGTACCAACTGAATCACATTAGTAGTGATTCTGGAGTCTTCAGAAGCAGACTCTGAGATGGAATTTGGCACACAGAGTATTTATTAGAGATCAACAGCTATAGAAGAGCAGGGATAAGATTTTTCAGAGGGAGAAGTCAAACAAATGCAGGCACAACAAAACTTTAGCCAACCTATTCCCTCCCCAAGGAGTTCTGTAGGGTATATGACCCATCATGGGGCTGAGACAACTAGGCCTTTGCACCCTCAATCAGTCACTGGATGTAGGCTGCCCTCGAATGAGGCAGCTTTCTGAAGTTGAGGCAAACCCTGAAGGAGCTAACAGCTTGAAGACATATGTTGACACCTGGAGAAACAAGTCACTCCTTCAAGTGGGATCTGGGCAGTGCATTTTTGTATCCACCACAGTCCACCCCTTGTGTTGTTCAGATTCACTGATTCCAGTGAATATCTCTTCCTGAGCTTCCTGGGATACTCAAAAGAAGTTTAGTGGGATGAATTATAACCCCCAACAGTACATCTGTCATCAAGGACACAATGACACTCAGCAACTCCCTTTTCCATAATCCCTTCCTGATTGGTCTTCTCTTCAGCCTCCATATCTGCTGGCTCCCGTGGCTTACCTGGAGTCATGACCCAGACTCTCTTCTCTGAGGAATTTGAGTCCCCAGACACCATCACCTTCTCAGCCCAGGGTGGCAGTACCTTTTCATTACCATCACAGTTGAGCAGGGAATACCAACAGGCATTCAAATAGATCACCTGAAGGCCACTCATATCCCTCTTTGCTTTCATTTGTAGCAGCATCCCTACATTTTCTTATGATCAGGATCAATTACCCCTACCAAGATGGTGACTCCTCTTCTGCCGGTCCCTAG
The DNA here is from genome assembly GCA_963574415.1 of Tarsius wallacei. Classification (NCBI taxonomy): domain Eukaryota; kingdom Metazoa; phylum Chordata; class Mammalia; order Primates; family Tarsiidae; genus Tarsius; species Tarsius wallacei. The sequence goes on along the minus strand of CAUYQG010207009.1, from coordinate 34,368 downwards.
ACACAAGAAGTCTGGAGTGCCCAGCTGGCAGCCATAGCTTTATATTTAACGGGATCCTTAATGTGTCCTCTGGCAAAATGTATGCTTCTTTTCAGGATCATAACCTCTAACCCTGAAAAGCCCAGAGTTGTGGAAATGGGAAGGAAAATTCCGTCCCCTTCAATGGGCTATTGGGATGGATGTAAAGTCACTATCATGCTTCTACCTCTTGGTTCCCAGACCCATGTAATTGTTCCTATTGCAGGCACGGTACCACATAAAAATCTTTGACTCAGTGTGTATCCTGGAGAATGGAGCCTCATCTTTGCATATTATCACCTGTGACCTGGCTCTGTAAGTCTGCCTACAACAACTCACCCAAATGATCTATCAGACTAGCATCTTCTGAGTGGGGTAGTATATGGTTCGACCAGGGGATCTAAGGTTGATAGGCTCCTCTCATACCTCCTTGCTGAGAAGTGTGCTCCCTGGTTGGACGCTATATTGTGTGGGATTCCATGCTGGTAATTTAGAAACTCCTTAAGTCCTCAGAGAGTGGTGCTGACTGAGGAAAGGAAAACCCAGGAAAACCTGGCCAAGGAAAGGAAAACCCAGACTTGAAATATGTAACTCCCATTAGAACAAAACGTTGGCTCTCCTAGAAGGAGCCCAGTGTAATCAAGTTGCCACCAAGTCACTGGCTCCATATTAAGGGCTCAGAGTTGGTCTCCATTACTGTCAGACTAATATTTCGAAGCAGCTGTAACTAAATCAGTGTTAGTAAGTAGAAGCCCATCCTGCTTCCATCTCCCCAACCGCACCCACTCCACTCATATCCATCGGGCCGACGGGATGGCCAGTGATCACATCTGGCTGGTGATGACTGGTTGTGTCATTCTGTCCACTTGGTTGCTTAGTGCCTTTTCTGTGGTTCCCAGGAGGGCTCTGGGATATGATAGAAACGTCTTTATATTTTATTCCCACAGCCAAACATCTATTCACGAGCCTCTACCCCAGATCTTTTTATCGCCAACCTTCTTTTTCCAAGTCTGACCAGCCATCCAGTCTATTCACCACTGCCCAGAAGCCTGTGTATATTCTAAGCCTCGGGCACATCTCCTTCCACGTGAGGAGGATGGCCAATGTACCTCCCGAAGCTCGTCCATGGGGAGGGTTTTCGCTAGTCAGAGTGTTTCGAGGCCACTCCCAAGTGGAGCTAACATGCCAGTGTCATCCACATACCAAGTTGACCCAGCTCCAAATTAAGGTTGGAATTTTCCTCCTCTAACAACTGATGGTAAGGGATTCCCCTAAGGTTTACGCTAATGCATGCAAAGGGCCTGAAATTAGATATGGCAAATTTGGGGAACTAAATACATGCTAGTTATAAAGTCACTTCTCTACCCTATGCCTTTATTATGGATCTGTATTTTAAATGTTCTGAAAGAGCTCTCTCTGCTCCATACTCCCCAGGAAGGCACAAGGATTAACATCATGTCTGCAAAGTGTTTGTGACCTTGGAAGAAAGAACCCTCACACCTCAGAGCATTATCATAATTATTAATGTTGGGTTTTTCAAGGCCTGCTGAGGAGATTTCCTTTTAAAGTTTAAGAAAAGGATAGATGAAGTTCTCAGAGAGAGAGAGAAGGCAAGTTGGGATGTGAGGATGTGCCTAGACAGCGCCTGGTGTGTATCGGTAAACGAATGCCAAGCTGGTTATTAATGCCCAGATGCTGTTCCCCAGCACCTTCAGTGATCATTTCAGGCCGTGTGTGTGTGTGTGTGTGTGTGTGTGTGTGTGTGTGTGTGTGTTTAGGGGACATGGAGGGAGGAAAGGGCAAAGGAGAATCCACCTCCTATATTCCTCTTTCATGCATGTGAAGGTCTGTCCCACCCAGATGGTAAAAGTATAATAACCACCCATTAAGAGACGTGTATTAACTCCTATCAGCTTTGTGCTGAGTGCTCTGGGGAAGCCAAAGATGGCATAGATGGACCTGACCTATGAGGGGGCGGGGAAAAGCCAGTGTGGGAAAGTAAAATGCCTCAAGTCGTGATGGGTTGTGCATCTCCAACTCAAATGTGCATAAGAATCACCCGGGATCTTATTAAAATGCAGACTAGCCAGGCTCCGTGGCTCAGCCTGTAATCCCAGCACTTTGGGAGGCTGAGGTGAGCAGATTGCCTGAGCCCGCGGGTTCCAGACCCACCCGGGCAACTTGGCAAGACCTCATCTCTACAATAAATAAAACAAAAAATTAGCCGGGCATGTTAGCGCACGCCTGTAGTTCGGCTACTTGGAAGGCTGAGGATCTCTGGAGCCCAGTAGGTTGAGGCTGTGGTGGCCGGGAGTGTGCCACTGCACTCCAGTCTGGGCGACAGAGTGAGACTCCAACTCAATAAATAAATAAATAAATAAATAAATAAATAAATAAATAAAATGCAGACTCATTCAGGAGGTTTGGGTGGGGCCTGTGATCAATACTTCTAATAGAAATCCAGGCAGCACGATGCATTAGTGGAGAGACCATGCCATGAGCAGTGACAAGTCAAGGCTGAGATGATGAGCCCTGGGAGCCAGGAGCCCAGGACTGTGTAGCAGTGGCAAGGACAGGGCAGATAGACACTGAGGTATGGTCAAGGGCTTAACCCTCACAGGGGAGACGGGACATGCTTGAAAAAGGGAACACCTTGAGCAGAGGCTCAGAGAAGGGGAAGGCCAAGAGCATCTGGGCAGAGTTCATGGGTCTTGGCCTCACTGGGAAATCCTGTGGTGGCTCCAAGGGAGAATGGGCTGTTGGGACTAAAAGGAGGTGGGCAGGGTGAGAATGATTCGGTCCTTTTGGAGTTGTGGAAGATGTCGTTACTGGTGATGGTAGGATATGGCCATGTTGAGCAGACAACTTCAGGAGAAAAAAATGGAAAACAAGACTGTTAGACTTCATGAAGGAAGTGGTGACAGGGACCATGATGAGCCCTTGGACAGAAATATGGAAGTCAGGAGTTCCTTGGGATGGGGGCAGTTGGTAATAAAAGGGGCTGGAATCCTGCTACAGAATCCCTTTCTCCCTCAGTTGAGAGTATATATTTTAAAATCTGGAACTCTAATACTCCACGATGGTGACATGTGAAAGGAAACAGGCAGGCCCCATGCCCTCTCTTTGAGTTGGGCCCGCCTAGAATGTGAGAGTTTGAAAGCTGAGAGGCACTGTGGGATAGTCTACCACAACTCCTTCTGTTGGTGAATGGGAAGCAGGGGCCCAGGAGGCAGAAGAGACTTTCTTCAAGCCAAACAAAGCACACATTGATGGTGAGGTGAGGATGCAAGTTGGGGTCTCTCAAATGTCAGTCCAGGAGTCTAACTTTTCTTTTTGCCCCTTAGAGATGTTCAGGTTTTCTAATCATCCAGTGACTGTATTTCCTTTGAAGACTTCTTGGCTGATTTTACCCACCTGTGCACCTTCCCTCCAGGTGGCTGCGATACTTAGAGAAAGTCCCTGATGTTCTGGTCTCAGCTCCCAGGCCTTCAGGGCAGGGCTCCTGCTCCTGACGCTGCCTGTAGCATGTTCAACCTGGTTTCCCTGTGGGTAGGGGCGGACTAACAAGACTGGTGCACAGCCCAGATGCATCCTGGCCCGTCCTACATTCCCAGAAGCTGCTGGGAATGCTGCCTCCCTGCAGCCTGCTATGTGGGCAGTGGCCACCATCTTCTGCCACAGGAGGGTCCCAGCCTCAGCCTCCTAAGAGCTTTCCACCAGTTTGCTGTGAGCTGCTGGGGGACTTCTCCAAGCTGGTGCACTGTGTCAGCACCTGCCTGCTGCTGTAAGAAGCAAGGCTCCTTCTCATACTTCTATCTTTGTGGCCTGTGACTTTATAACAGCCACATACTTAGACCTGCATATAAGATAACCAACTCAGCCCGGTTTGTCCAGACTGTCTCGGTTTTATGTCCCGTATGCTGGGAGCTCCTCTGACCGGGGTAAACCAGGATGGTTGGTCACCCCACTTACCCCCTATTTACCTGTGGGGCAGGTACTATTATCGTTCTTATTTGACAGATGAGGAAAATGATCCTTGTGGAGGTTCATTAACATCCAAGTCCACAAAACTCACACATGTCAGAGTCATGATTCAAACCCACGCTGGTCCAAAAAGCACACAGGCTGGGCCTGGAGGCTTTTTGAGGCTTGTAGCCTCTGGACACCTTACCCCATTTAGGGTCCAGAGTCAGGATCCTCTAGATCCACTTGATTGGAATCGCCTCTCACAGACAAGGCCTCTCAGGGAGTGTCGAGAGTGCAGAGCTTCAGAAGACCCTGACCCTGAACATAAAACTCAAAGCTGAGACTCCACTGTGGAAACTCTCTTCTCCTAGGTTTCTTCTACAAACATTGAACTCAGTCATCACATCATCTTTTTTTTTTGAGTTGGAGTCTCTCTCCATCACCCAAGCTGGAGTACACCGACACACTCATAGTCCAGCACAGCCTCAACCTCTTGGGCTCAGGCGGTCCTCCCTTCTCAGCCTCCCAAGTAGGTGTGTACCACTATGCCTGGCTAATTTTTTGATTTTTTTGTAGAGACGAGGTTTAACTATGTTGCCCAGGTTGGTCTCAAACTCCTGGACTCGAGAAATCCTCCCAACTTGACCTCCCAACGTGCTGGGATTATAGGCATGTGATGCCACACCTAGTCACATCATTCTTTTCTTCAGTGAAATTTCAATTCTAAGAACCCAGTTATTAAAAAAAAAAATCAACCCTTAGAGCAGTATCTTTTCCCTGAGCCCTTTGGAACTCCCTGCAAAGCTCCATGGCTAGGTCCCTTCCACTCTCCTCTGTTCCCAGCGCGATCCCAGTCCCTCTCTTCTCACCATGGGGTCAAAGACAGCATAGACTGCATAGAGTATGGGAAATTCTCTTTTCACTCTGGGTAACCGGAAAAAACAAAAAGCCACCTACACACAGACTCAAAAGTGAGCGCATAGGACAAGCTCCCTCATTATAAAGAGTGTCCCATTGTTTTTAGCATTAAAATAATACACCAGAAGCTGTATTCAAATAGTTCTTCACTACCTTTTAAGTACCTTTCTGGAACATTATTATTGCAGAGTCCTCCGAATAGCTCTTTGGGGTTAGATGCCGGCCTTTTGCCTTTTCAGAAAAGGAAACCAAAGTTCAGAGTGGTTGAGGCACTCTCCCGCGGACAGTGTGTGGAAGGAGTTTGGATACAGAGATCTTGACATCTCCTGTGAGAGATAGAGCCCTAGAGATAAAAGTCCTTTCGTGCCACCCGTCACTACTCTCTTATGAGGCCGGGGTCTCAACAGTGGCCTTGCCGTGGGAGGAGATGATGAAGTGTCTCTGTCAGTCACTCTGTCAGGGCCCTTGAAGGGTCCCCAGTGGGATGCACAACAGTGCACTTGCTGTGAAAGCTCGGCCTCACCCCCAGTGTACCTCGACACTCTCCCTGTGTATATTCGGGAACTCTCTTGGGGTTTCACAGAAGGGGTTTCTCCCTGAAGGAGGAAAAGCTTGCTTGAGCTGAAGGAGAATTCTCACAAACCCCATTCCTTGGCACACTCTGTTGCAGGTGAAGCCAAAGCTTTTCTCATGTCATGGCTTCCCTGCTGTCACCTCCTTTGTCAGGAGCTAAACAAGCCCTTATAGCAATATGCTGGCACTCAGGGGTTCCCCACGGTCCTGCAGACGTGGGTTCCCACGGGGCCTGCTTAGATCCACAGGAGCCCTGGCACACAGGCCCCTGCTCAAGGAAGACCCCTCCCAAGTCTTCAGGGGGTCTCAGTGTCCTCAGAATACAGCTCCTGCCTCTGCCCTTAGGATTTATTAACTAGCCTATTAAATTGCAAATTCTCCTAGGAGGAATGCCTATTGAAAGCTCACATCAGCCTTTTCACTTTAAGACAGATATGTTTCAGAAGCTTTCCCGAGAGTAGTTTTGATGGGAAAATTAGGAGAGTCTGGAGTGTACGCCACTCCCCACCAAAAGAGAACCCAAAGGAGTGGGAGAGGTGTAGAAGGGAGCGGCAGGGCTGCTGAGTTTAGGTGTCCCATCCTCTGCCCATTGCCTGCAGGTCTGCAGGTGTCTCCAGGAGGATGCGCCTGTCAGGGTTTTTGGTTTGCAAGCAACAGAAAACCCCGAAGACCAAAGAACAGTCAGTCTAGGAAGCTGAGCACAAGGCCAAGAACCTCCCCACTGGGACAATCCAATTAGGAGCCAGCTCTGCAGTCCCAGGGGCCCCCACACCCCTAAACAGACCTGCTGCTGCTGTCTTCAACCAGGTCACATGTAGGGAAAAACTGCCCCAACAGAGGAAGGCATGCTGAGGGCTGGGCAACCTCTCAGCAGCAAATATCCTTACAGAGGGGAAGGTTTGTCACTTAGCTCTGTTTGAGAGACGGGGCTTCGCTGAAAAAACACCTCTCTTCCCTACCAGATCAGAAGGAGCTCAGGCTCTCAATCTCACTATAAGGCTGTAGAGATGGCATAGATTTTGAATCAGACAGACTTGAGCTCAAATCCCGGCTCAACCACTTACTAGTTGCTTGAACTCGGGCAAATGGTTTAACCAGTCGGGGCCTCAGATTTCTCAGTCATTAAGTAGGCATAACATTTTGGATCTCACATTGTAGTTTGAAGAAGTTTGGGTTTTTTGTTTGTTTGTTTGTTTTTAGTTGGAGTCTCATTCTGTTGCCCAGGTTTGAGTGCAGTGGCATGCTCACGGCCACCGCAGCCTTGACCTGCTGGGTTCGGGCAATCCTCCCACCTCAACCTTCCAAGTAGCTGGAACTACAGACGTGCACCACCATGCCCAGATAATTTTTTGATTTATTGTAGAGACGCGATCTCACCAAGTTGCCCAGGCTGGTCTCGAACCTCTGGGCTCAGGCAATCCTCTCGCTTCAGCCTTCCAAAGTGCTGGGATTACAGGCATGAGCCACCAAGCCTGACAGGAGGAGTTTTTAAAGAAATAAGAATAAAGAGCTAGCCCAGAGCAAGAATTGGATAAATGTTCTTGATAGGCATGGTGACACATGCCTGTAATCCCAGTACTATGTGGGGTTAAGGAGGGAGGATGGCTTGAGGCCAGGAGTTCAAGACTAGTCTGGGCAACAAGAGAGACACCGTCTCTACAAAATAAAAAAAAAATTTTTTTTAATTAGTCAGATGTGGCAGCTAACGCCTGTAGTACCAGCTACTCAGAAGGCTGAGACTGAATGATCACTTGAGCCCAAAAGGTCAAGGCTGTAGTGAGCCATGATCAGGCCACTGAGAGACAGAATGAGACCCTGTCTCTAAAAACAAAACAAAACAAAAAATATTCTTGGTTCTTTCCTCCTGTGTCCCAGGTTTCAAAGTTGGCATTGACCCATGACCCCCAGCCTGGGTCACACAGGGGCTTCGCAGTGGTAAGAGTGTCTTTGCTGGATGGAGAAAGGTATACTGAGCCCACACCAGCATTTCTGCAGCAGTGGAGGACTGTAATGGTAGATGTGGACATAAAGAGTGTACAGGTGGGCCCTGGGACAACCTGCCACACTCACTGTCCGGTAGCCTGCCTGCCCCCAGTTAACTCTGCATACCCCAGCAGTCCCAAAGGCTAAGAGCAGTCTGGTCCAGGGTCATGGTTCTGTAGCGCTGACTGTGTGAAGCTGACCATAGGAAGGCAAGAAACAGAAGCAAGGAAGGACGAGTGACTTTTCCAGTCCAGCATTCATAATTATTAGACCAAACAGAGCATTTATATATTTTTTAATCCAGAAAAAACAGGATGCACCTATAAAAAGAGGAGGCTCCCTTTCACCTTCTTTTTTACAAAATTTGAGCCTGCACACAGCACAAGCAAGCCCAACCTCAGAAAAGTCCCTCCACGTCTTTTCCTGGCAGGACATGTTTGAGAAGCAAGCTGTCCAAAACTGTCGTCCTGTACCCGGTGTGTTTTTGAAAATGTGGGCGCTGAACTCCAGCACCGAAGTTGGGTGAAATACTCCTACATCTCCAACTTTCAACAACAGTCCTGGCTTCAGATACTCCATGCAGTTGCTGCCGCAAACAAATATTTGCCCAGGTTGTACATTTGAATTTAGAAGGTGCAGCCAGGTAAACACAGGTCCACTGTGTCTTGGAGGCACCATCCTTCCTGGCTTGACCGGTTGGGCTTGAAAAAGACCCTTGTGAGGATGCATAGTATGTCCTTCAGGGACTAACAGGATACTGGTATTGACCATTCACCCTGGAGGATGTTGATTTCTGAGCCCAGGACTTTTGAAAAACATGCGCTTTGTTTATGGGAACATCAGTAGTTACTGAGCCCCATAAAAACTTTCCGACATAGGACATGGTTTTGATTTATTAATTTTTTTCTTTTCTTTTCTTTTTAAATTCCTGCATGCACACAGCCTGCTGGGTCCTGTCTTGAGAACAAGGGAGAGGCTGTCAGGGTGTATAGGTGCCAAGTAGCAGCATAGAAACACTTCTACACTGCAAAACCGCGGTTCAAATGTTCAGATCCCAGCAGGGCTGACGGCTGTTCAGTCCCTGCGGCTTGAATGAGGACAAGAGTTTGCTGTTTGGGCATCTCCTACTGACTAAAGACGCTCCCTTTGCAAGATTCTCATTACTGTCATGAGCAACACTGCTGCCCATTTCCTTGAGAATATGGTCCTTTAACAAAACACACACAAGTGCAAATTAGTTTGCTCAATTACCCTTCATCAAGAACTATTTACTGAAGTCTTCTGCCTGCACTTTCTGCATAAATTATTTAGCTTTCATTTGAAATAAAATTTAGAATGTACACTTAAGTATTTGATGACGGTGCCATCTCAAGCCATGTTGACCAGGAATAATCAAAGAAGCGAAATAAAGTGAAAAACAATTCTAAGTGGAGCCTACAGCTTTGGCTCTCTAGGTCAAGTGGTTTCACGTGTGAGGCGCTTTTATCACACTGGCATGCGGTTGCTTAGTAACCCTCCTTATCAATGGTTCAAGTTTTCTTCTGATTGCCTTGTAAGAAGATCGCACCTTTGGTCCTCCTGTCTCTTCTCTTCCAGATGTAATAAGAAACGATTTTGTAAAAGGTCACTCTCAAGAAATATACTTTCTAGCCGGGCATGATGGCATGGGCCTGCAATCCCAGCTAACTTGGGAGGCTGAGGCGGGAGGATCACTTAAGCCCAGAAGTTTAAGGCTGCAGTGAGCTATGGTCACACCACTGCACTTCAGCCTAGGTGACAGAGCAAGACCTTTAAAAAAAAAAGTATTATTGAAAAAATAAAGAAAACGAAAGGAATGTGCTTTCAGTTTTAAGCACAACATCTTACTAGCAAGCCAGGAAAGTTGAACATGAGTAATAATTAATATTGTGTTTAGAACATGAGTGCAGTGGCACACTCACAGCCACCCCAGCATCGACCTGCAGGGCTCCAACGATCCTTTTGCCTCAACCTTCCAAGTAGCAGGAACTACAGGCACACACTACCACGCCTGGCTAACTTTTATTTATTTATTTATTTACTGTAGAGATGAGGTCTCACCAAGTCGCCCGGGCTGGTCTCGAACCCGTGGGCTCAGGCAATCCACTCGCCTCGGCCTCCCAAAGTGCTGGGATTACAGGCTGAGACACTGAGCTCGGCCTCTCAAATGTTATATGCATCATAATCTCCTGGATATTCATAAAAGCACAGAGGCCCAGGCCCTATCCTATCTCAAAGACCCTGGGGAGCTACATTCTCTCCAACACACCTATGCTGGAGAACCACTACCAGAGCTCTTGACCGCTTGCTACAGAATAGCGAGAGTCCGAAACTGTTCAGTGTCCACCTGAAGCGGTCAATCAACATCACATCAGTGCCCGCCATTCACAAGGAGTGCTGAGGGCGATTGTGTAATGCTTCATTGCAACCATAGGCCAGCGCCAAGGAGCTACTCAGAGGCCTACATCAGCTCACTTATCTGCGTGTGTGCACGCAGATGGGCTTTGGTGATAACGTGTGGGTTGTTGCTCCCAGGAGGTAATTCTACGAGAAGACGCACATTTGAGAGAGCAATCCAGGCCACGCCAAAGGGAAAACCAGGTCTGAAGATTCACTTTCTCTGAAGCTGGGATTTCAGCTAGCTAATAAAATCAAACTGCCTTTGCTGGGCTGTGAGACGCTCAAGTTCATTTCCATAAATGCTGCCGTGGCATTTCCTATTCTGGAGACTTCAGGAGTTCAGAAAGCCTCGTCTCTGGAATAAAGCGTGGCACTGGCTGTACATGGTTGACTTGATATTCTGTGACCATCAGAGAGGACTGGGCTGTTTCCTGGAATGGTTTAGAACATTCCTCCACCCAGTCGCACTGGGTCAAAAAGGACCAATATAATTGAGATGCGTCTTCTACAGATGTACACACAAAGAAATAGGGAATGTGGAGAAAGACCACAGAGGCAGAGAACATTGCGCATTTACAGAATTTCTGCTCTCAAGCTTATCGCCCGCCCCCAACATAAAGAGCTAGCAGACACATATTCTTGCTTTAAAAATAAATAAATAGGTTTACTAAATTATGGTTTTAAATGAAGTGCTTAGAAAACACAGCTCATTCTTCCTGCCGTTGGAAAGACCCAAGGAGCAGACACTTGGCCACAAAGCTCACTGTCCCAGGTAGAAGTATCTCTCAGTTTCCTTGAGTCTTCCCAAATCACAGGAAACTGTTCTGTAGAGTAGATGATGAGGACGCTGGAGGTCTCAACAATCCTATTCAGAGAAGAGCTACCCTGTACTCCATCTGCACACATTCGGAAGGCCCTCGCCATGGACCCACACTGAAGTCAGAGCAGGAACCTGGACTGTGGAGCTTTAAATTTTGCACAACAAAAATAAAGCATTAGCGGCTGGGTACAGTGGCTCACTCCTGTAATCCCAGCAATTTTGGGGGCCAAGGCAAAAGGATTGCTTAAACCCAGGAGTTCAAGATCAGCCTGGACAACAAAATAAGACCTCATCTCTATAAAAAAAAAGTTAAAATTAAAAATAAAGCTTGACTATAGAGTTTAAAAGCTATCATCTTGTGCAACCAATCCTTTTTAAAGCATTGTCCTTTATTATTCCACACCAGAAAAGAAAGGAAGACTGGCAGATGGGAACCTCCCAGCGAGATGGAAGAGAAATTAACTTTGGTTTATCCAGAGCTGAGTGTGAGCCCTAGTTCCACCATCTGACAGCCCTGTGGCCTCAAGAAGAGCTGCCTCACCTGTCCAGACCTTTGTGTCTTCATCTGTAAAATGAGAAGAGTGAAAGTATCTCCTTTTTCGGGTTGCTGGGAGGATGAAATTCAATGAGAGGATGCTTGTAGCACAGTGTCCGCACAAAGAAAGTGCTCAGTAAGTGTCAGTCATCGTTTTGTATCTGTAAGGAAACAAGACCAATCTATACTTTAAGCAAAACTCTCATGTTATTGGAAATTTGGTCATTACATGGAGGACAATGAGGGCATGGGAGGTGGGGGAGGTGTCCTACCTGTTATCTTTTCTTTAAAAAAAATACATGGGGAACTGAATCAATTATTTACTGAGTATCTGAACTACATGCCCAGGACTGTCCTTGGCATTACTGGGGGTGTCTAGATGGCCCTGCCCTAGAAGAAGAGACAATCTAATTGGGTAGGCAGACCATACAACTGTCTAACTGTATAGACAAAGAAACATCAAGTATGAAACAAATGATAGCGTCGGTGAAGAAAGCGTGAGAGGAGTGAGATTAGTGCACAAGTCTGGGAAAGCATCTTGAAGGAAGCGGGGCTGGGGAAGGCCTTGAGTGGTAATTAAGATGCTTTGCCTCTTTGCTTCTATCAGTTGCCATGAGAAACTCAAGCCGCCCCACCCAGGCCAGCCTCTCCACAGCTCTGTCTACCCCTGCACTAACCCAACCTCACCCTCTTTCTAATCTCCCAAGCCCTTTCCCTGTGCCTCTGATCTCATGACCTGAAACTGAATTCTAAATGCTTTTCGGTGAGTCCTTGTCCCCTTTCTGCCCTAACTGCATCTCACGCTGACCTAGGACTCAGATTCCCCTTGGTCCTCTCAAGCAGGAGCCCTTTCTCCCACACACCCCCTTGTCACCCTTCAGGCCAGGCTCCTGCTTGTCTTCTCCAGCTTCTCCCTGCAAACCTCCAGCAATTCTAATGCACATACTATTCATCCAGAACTCTCTGCTGCAGTTGCATACACACATGCTATGCCCACTCCTTAGAGATTTTACTACTGGGATGATTGTTATACTCTTCAATGTTACTCAGTGTGAGAGAAAGAAAGATGGCTCCCAATGACGTCCACGTCCTAATCCTTGGGAACTTTGAATATGGCACCTTGATGTTATGAGCTGAATTATGTCCCCCCAAAGTTCATATGCTGATGTTCTAATCCCCAGTACCTAGGAATGTCACTGTCCTTGGAGGTAAGGCCTTTAAAGAGGTGATTCAGTCAAAATGAAGCCATTAATCCCATCTTACTGGAGTCTTTATAAGAAGAAATTTGGACACAACAAGAGACACCAGGTATATGCACAGAGAAAAAGGCCTTGTGAGGACACAGTGAGAAGGTGGCCATCTGTAAGCCACAGAGAAGGATGTCAGAAGAAATAAAACCTGACGACACATTGGTCTTGACCTTCCAGCCTCCAGGACTGTGAGAAAATTAATTTCTGTGGTTTAAGCCACCTGATCTGTGGCATTTTGTGGTGCTAGTCCTAGCAAAACTAATAACATGAAAAAGGAAAGTTGGAGATGGAATTAAGGTTACTGAAGAACCAGAGAGAGTATCCTGGGTTATCCCAGTGGACCCAATGTCATCGCAAAGGTCCTTAAGAGTGGAGCCAAGAAGCAGAGAGGTCAGTGAAGAGGACTCAACCAGCTGTCACTGGTTTGAAGATGGAAGGAGAGACCATGAGCCAAGGAATGCAGGTGGTCTTTAACAGGTGGAAAGGGTAAAGAAACAGATTCTCCCCTAGACCCCTCAGGGCCTCCAGACAGGAACACAGTCCTGCCAATGCCTTGATTTTAGCCCAGTGAGACCCATGTCGGTTTTCCATCTTACAGAGAAGTAAGATAATACACTTGGGTTGTTGAAACTAAGTTTGTGGTGATTTGTTTCAGAGGTAATAGGAAATGAATGCAACTTTTATCAGAAGCCCTGGTGATTTTAACAACCATGTAGAGCACACAATTCACCCCATAGTCTCAGTTCTTTCAGTTCTTTGAGCTTCTCTCCTCCCAAGGCCTGTCCCACACATGACCTCAGGCCCTACACCATGATCTGGTCACGGCCTCTGACTGTAACCCTTTCATAACTTCACTTTCAAGCCTTGCCTCTTTCATCTCCATGTCTCTTATCTTTCTACCTCACTCCCTTGGGTCTAATTCCCCAACTCCAAAAGCCTATCAGCTACACTGTCTCTTACCCTCACTCTCTTCCCAGCTGAGACATCTTTGCCATGAATATAATCATCTCTCAAGTGTAGTTGCCTCATCTTTACTGTTCTCTTCCTCATACTCACGTGGAAGAATCAAACCCTGGAAAATCCACTTACCCACCTACTCCATACCTGTATCCAAGCATCTGGCCATTCCTGGAGGAAAACACCCTGCCAGGCTCATCTGTTTCCATTGAAAATCATGACTCCTCTCAAGAGGACCCCCAGTGCTGCCAGTCAACCCTACCACACTCCCCTCATTTCATTCTTCTGGATACATATTTCCTGAACACTGAACCTGAGGCATCACCTCTTACAGGAAGGCTTCCTTGACCTCTTCCCTGACCACTCCAAGGCTGGATGAAGTGACCTTCCTCAGGGCTCTTATTATATTATGTCCCTGCATAGTTCATATGCTGATGTCCTAACCCCCAGTACCTCAGAATGTCACTGTCCTTGGAGACATGGCCTTTAAAAAGATGATTCAGTCAAAATGAAGCCATTAATCCCATCTAACTGGAGTCTTTATAAGAAGAAATTTGGACACAACAAGAGACACCAGGTATGTGCACAGAGAAAAAGGCCTGGTGAGGACAGAGTGCATAATATTCTGTGCATACTTTATACTCACCACCTCAGATGTCCACATATGTCCACAGGCTGGTAAGATCTCAGAGGGCAGAAGCCAGGTCCTTTCCATGTCCTGTAGTCAACCTGGTATCCAGCACAGAGTAGGTACTCGATGAATGGATGAAGAAATGAATGAATGAGCCAACAAATAAAGTGGAAGGAAAAAGACATCTATCTAATCAGCAGGGTTCCTCATGGATTGATCAATGGTATATTGATTTTTTAACCTCTGAACCAGTTTTTCCCAAAAGAATAGAAACCAGGGGGGCTGACCAACGGACCCAAGCCATTTAGTGCCCTGGTAAACATCTTGAGATACCCATTGGTATGCAAATTGGATGTATTTGTTCAATCCAGAATAGATTTCATCTGGAGATACCCTCAAGCCTGGAACCATGAAACCTTATATTCGATGAGGCCTGCAGGGTCACTTAACTTCATGCTCTGAGCCAGCCTAACCCAAGGACTACTCTTGGTTTCATAGCAATATTGTTTGCTATTTTGGTGGATTTGTTATTATAATCATTATTTTGAACCCAAACTGTTTAGAACATTAAAAAGACACCGAGCTGGGCTCGGTGGCTCAGCCTGTAATCCCAGCACTTTGGGAGGCCGAGGTGAGTGGATTGCCTGAGCCTGCAGGTTTGAGACCCTCCTGGGCAACTTGGTGAGACCTCATCTCTACAATAAATCAAAAATTAGCCGGGCATGGTAGCGCGTACCTGTAGTTCCAGCTACTTGGAAGGCTGAGGTGGAAGGATCGCTGGAGCCCAGCAGGTCAAGTCTGCAGTGGCCGGGAGCAGCCACTGCATTCCAGTATGGGTGACAGAGTGATACTCCAACTAAAAAAAAAAAAAAAAGACACCGAAAAGAAATTCACCTTAAAATAAGCCAATGAAAATATTCACTTTCATACCTTTTTTTATTTGAAAAATTACGACAGAACCAGACGGCGTGGAGAGAGGTGTGAACTGAAGTCAGGGAGTCAAGGCCTGCTCAGCCCTGGGTGTGCTTGTGTAGCCCACGGGCCCTGCAGTATTTTCATCCCAGACAACGGAGCTGTTATACCTCCATTCCCTCCAGCCCAACTGCATTAGGTCATGCCTGTAACTCCATCCAGCTCCCTGGAGAGTGGGCATGAGCAAAAAATCATACTGTTACAAATATTCCAACAACTGTGAGACACTCACTAACGGTCCTCTTCTGTCATTTCTTAAAAATCTTAAACCACGTGACTTGACCCAGCCAAGTTGAGAGCAGTGTCCCTCATGATTTGACAGGGCCAAGTTGCGAGAAATGCAGCTGATCGTCCTAATACTTACAGGATAACAAATGGAAACTTCAGAGTTTTGGCTGCTTCTTATTAGAAAGAAAGCAAAATGCAGAAATACACACCACATTGCTTCTCTGATCCACACCTTTGTGCTTTCCATGGTGAGTGTTTATTGGTTCTATAACCTACCAAGTACCAGGAGCAGTGTTGTGCTAGGTCAAACCAATCAAGACAATGAACTGTAGCACCTGCTCTAGGGGAGACCGACATATAAACGATCATAACAGCAAGGATGGCAAGCACCCCTACCCCTAACAAGGCACTAAGGTCACATGAACGTCATTTACCAATACACCAGTTCCTCTTCCAGGCAGACAAGTTACTTTGACCAATAAATGTTAGGGCGAATTCTATATGCAGAAGCATTTAGTTGCCAGACTGAGATTCTGTACAGAGTCTTCATCTGACATTTTAGTGATTGCAGAGTATGAATTCAAAATAAGGTGTACACTAAGTCAATACATTAGGGACAACTGCCCAGGAGAATCCCCCAAATCCACAGCATACTTTGCATCAACAAGGAATACATCTTTGAGGCCAGGCAAGATGGTCCATGCCTGTAATCCCAGCACTTAAGTAGGCTGAAGTGGGAGGATTGTTTGAGCCCAGGAGTTAGACCAGCTTAGGCACCATAGTGAGACCTCGTCTCTACAAAATACCAAAAAATTAGCTGGGTGTGGTGGCACACATCTGTAGTTCCAGCTACTCAGAAGGCTGAGGCAGAAGGATCACCTGAGCCCAGAAGGTCAAGACTGTGATGAGCCGTGATAGTGCCACTGTACTCCAGCCTAGGTGACAGAGCGAGACCCCACCTTTATTGTTCTAGCATTGTAAGATTTAGGGAGTGTTTGTTATCCAGCTATTCTGGGTAAGAGGAGAGAACCTGATGAAATCAAAGAAACATTCATAAGGGAGGTGACATTTGAACTGAATGAGTGCAAGGTTGATCAGGTTGGTGTATCTGGAGTGCATCTGTATGCAATGGGAGGAGTTTTAATATTTAAAAACATTGAGGCTGAAGGGCAATAGACAGCCTGCTAAAAAGCTTGGGATGATTCCTACAAACTAGTGTTTCCCAGAGTGACTGAGGACCAGTGCGCATATGCCAGGGGACTTTGCAACAGAGCTAAATAATGTGTAATCCTTTGGTAGAAAATGTTATTCTCTTAAAAATTTTTCTCTTAAACTTCTAGTTCCATCAAGAAGGAAGTCAGTATGATGCTCTGTGATAGTTATTTTGTGTGTGTCAGCTTGACTGGACTAAGGGCTTTCTGACTGCTCAGATAGCCACTAAAACATCATTTCTGGGTATGTCTGTGACAAAATATTTTTGGAAGAGATTAGTGCTTAAATTGGTGAACTGAGCAAAGGTGATCACCCTCACCAATGTGGGTGAGCACCACCCAATGTGTTGTGAGCCCAAGAGAACAAAAAGAGGAAGGACAAAGTTTCTCTCTCTTCTTGAGTTGGTCCGTGCATCTTCTCCTGCCCTTGGACATTGGTGCTCCCAGCTCCTGAGCCTTAGACTCCAAGACTTACACCAGCAGTCCCCTACCCCACAGCTCTCAGTCTTCCAACTTGACTGAGAATTACACTATCTCCCCAGGTTCTCAGGTCTTCAAACTCAGACACAACTATACCACTGGCTTTTCTGGTTCTCCAGCTTGTGGGAATTCTTGGCCTCCGTAACTGTGAGTGGCAATTCTTGGCAATGCCAACACCTCATTCTATTGACTTTGTTTCTCTGAAGAATCCATGCTTTTCGTCTCACTTGGAATAACAATCCAATTCCTTTCACTGACCTACACAGCCCTGCAACATCTTGACTTCCAATTCAATCTCGGAGTTTATTTTGTCTTTTTTTCCTCATGGACTCAGCAGGAGATACATTAGCCTCCTTGCTGGTCTTTGAACCCGATAAGCACATTCCTACCCCAGAACCTTTGCACTTTCTGTTCTCTCTGCCTAGAATGCTCTTCCCAGGAGCCCTTGTGGCTCACATCCCTGCTTCCCTCAAGTCTTCATTCACATGTCATTTTCCCAGGATGTCCTCCCTGATACCAGTTATGTCCTCCTGATACCATCCCAGGCATGCTCTCCCTTCATAACCCCTTCCTTGATTTATTTCTCTCAATAGCACTTATTACCAATCGATATGCTCTATAGTTTTAAATTTTAGAGAACAAAATTTTAGTATCTGTCTAGTCTCACTAGAATGTAAGCTCATTAAGGGCAGGAATTTTCAATACTTTGTTCACAGCTGAGTAATTCCAAGCTCTTACAATGAACTACGTTTGGCATACAACAGATGTTTAAAAAAAAATGCCAAATGCATCTTTCTGATATGTACTCATTTCCATTTTTCATCAAACCGAGACCTGGCCTCAGGTTTAGGTGAGGAGGAGTATAGATAGCATTTTTAGTCAAAATATCCTAGTTGGCCTAAAGTTTGAGGAAATGACAATCGCCATTGAGTAGGGTTGTCTTGAAAGGTTTAAGGAGAGGAGTGATAGGATCAAATTTATTCATTGGGATCATGATTTTGCCTACAGAGGGTGGGCTGCAAAGATGGTGAGGGGCACCCCTTTTATCCTCTAAAATAGGTATGATGGGGACAGAACCCAGACGGAGGCATTACCTCAGCACCAGTGATGTTGTTGTCTGAGAACTGGAAAGCTTCTTGATAATCTACCCAAAGTGTGGACACTCCGCATCTCCCATTGGGTAAGCTTCTTCTGTAACATTTGATAGGAAATAGGTCTTCAGATCCAGAATCAGAGACACAAGGAGCAGCCTTCTATACCGTGATAATAGACCCTATAAGTGCAAAGGGCAGACGTGTACCAAATCGCACTGCTTTCGGTTACAAAAGCATGAAAGTTTAGTGGTTTCCTTGAGTGATTTCTCCTCCAGTTATCCAAATGTTGCTTTCAAGAAAGCACTTTTGTAGAATTCTGGGATACCTACGTACATTCCATTCCTTCAAGAGTCCAGAGCATCTTAAGGACAACAATTGGAAGGTACACAACAAGCAGACCGACCCACTTGCAAATGTGTTTCTCCTGGACTATTAATCCAAAGTGCTGGAAGCTCCTGACATATCAAGTGTTGGAGAAAAGGTTGTATCCAACAGAATAAGATGACTGGTTAAATACAATGCATATTTTAAAAAGGCGTTATGAAGATATAGTTTAGATGCCATAAACTTCACCCATTTTAAGTGTTTGATTTGATTAATTTTTATAAACGTACACATCTGAATAAGTCTTGCTTCAACCCAGGTTGAGTACACTTCCAACACCCCCAAAGTTGCCTCACATCTGTTTGCAATTAATTCCCACTCTCAGTCTCAACCTAAGGCTACAGTTTTGCCTTTTCTAGAAATTTCATATCAATTGAATTAGACAATATGTAATCTTTTGTGTCTGCCTTCTTTCACTCTGTGCAACGTTTTTGAGTTTCATCCATGTTGCTGCATGTTGTAATAGCTCATTTCTTTGTTTGCTGATTAGAATTTCATGATATGAATATATCATATTTTATTTGTCCAGTCATCAGTTAATAGACATTTAGATTATCTACACGTTGAAGTTCTATGAAAAATGCTGCTATGAACATTCATGTACAAATCTTTGTGTGGATATGTATTATCTTTTCTCTTGGCTAGATACCTAGAAGTAGAATTACTGGGTTATATGGTGCATTTTGGTTTGAGTTTTTTTGTTTTGTTTTGTTTTTGAGTTAGAGTCTCACTCTGTCGCCCAGGCTGTAGTGCAGTGGCACGCTCACGGCCACCCCAGCGTCGACCTGCTGGGCTCTGGCGACCCTTCCGCCTCAGCCTTCCAGGTAGCTGGAACTACAGGCACGCGCTACCACACCCAGCTAATTTTTTATTTATCGCAGAGATGAGGTCTCACCAAGTTGCCCAGACTGGTCTGGCACTCACAGGTTCAGGCAATCCACTCACCTCGGCCGCCCAAAAAGCTGAGATTATAGGCTGAGCCACCAAGCCTGGCCAGGTTTGAGTTTTTTAACTTTAACTTAGCAAACTGCTTTCCAAAGGGATCGCACCATCTTTACATCGTTACCAGCAACATGTGACAGTCCCAGGGCTCCACATTCTAATCGGCACTTGGAATGGTAAGTCTTTTTGATTATAGGCATAGGCATTCGAGTAGGTATGGATTGGCATCTTACTGTGGTTTTATTTGCATTTCCCTAATGATTAATGATGGCAATCATCTGTTCATGTGTTCTTGTTTTTCCATTCATGTATCTTTAATGAATGTATCTAAATTATGTAAAATTTTGCCCATTTACTTATGGAGTGATCTTATTGTTGAGTCATAAGTTTTCTTTATAGATTCTAGATACAAGTCCTTTATCAAAGGTAAATGGTTTGCAAATCCTTTCTCCTAGTCTTTGCCTTGTCTTTTCATTCCTTGAACAATGTCCTTCAAAGAGCAGGAGTTTTTAATTTTGACAAAAGTTAAGAGCAAATTCTTTTCTTTTACACAACTCATATCTAAGAAACCTTTTTTTTTTTTTTTGAGTTGGAGTCTCACTCTGTCGCCCAGACTGGAGTGCAGTGGCACACTCCCGGCCACCGCAGCGTCAACCTGCTGGGCTCTGGCAATCCTTCTGCCTCAGCCTTCCAAGTAGCCGGAACTACAGGTGCGTGCCACCATGCCCAGCTAGTTTTTTTTATTTATTGTAGAGATGAGGTCTCGCCAAGTTCCCCGGGCGGATCTTGAACCCGCAGGCTCAGGCAATCCGCTCGTCTCAGCCTCCCTAAGTACTGGGATTACAGGCTGAGCCACCTAGCCTGGCCTAAGAAACTTTTACCTAATTCAAGTTCACAAAGATTTTCCTCCTAAGATTTCTTCTAGTAGTTTCATAGTTTCAGTTCTTACCTTCCACTCTCTGGTATATTTTGAATTAATTGTTGTGTATAGTGTGAGGTGAGAGTCTAAACATTTTATCATCATTGCTGTTGTCTGTTCATACATGTGGATATCCAATTGTCCCAGCACCATTTTTACAAAGACTATTCTTTTCCCCATTCCTCCTTTGCACCTTTTAAAAAAAATCAGTTAGCCACAAATGTGAAGGTTTGTTTCTGGACCCCGGTCTCTGTC
Organism: Tarsius wallacei; assembly: GCA_963574415.1. NCBI lineage: Eukaryota > Metazoa > Chordata > Mammalia > Primates > Tarsiidae > Tarsius > Tarsius wallacei. The sequence continues at coordinate 13,814 of CAUYQG010207009.1, read as the reverse complement.
ATTGACCTACATGCCTATACAAATACCACATGTATTTGATGACCGTAGCTTTAAAATAAGTTTTGAGTTTTGAAATCAGACAGTGTAGGTCCTCCAACTTTGTTCTTTTTCTGAAATTATTTTGACAATTTGGGGTTTTATGTCCTTTGCATTTTCATACAAGTTTTGGGGCGAGTCACCTCCCCCGCCTTTTGTTGAGCATTATCGTTTTTATCTTATGGAGACAATTTTGTATTTTTTCCCTGTTTGTTTTGTTTTTTTCTGAGATGTCAGAATTTAATCTGGCTTGAGGAAATGTTGTCAGTAGTTAAGTCTAGAAGGTTGTGCCGGGTGTAACAGGCACGGAAGAAAGATTGGCTCTCCTCTCCTGTCCACATCCAGCCTGCATCTCCTCTGAAAGTTGGAGGTTGGAATGACACAGACCCCCTGTCACTTACCAGGTGGGTTCTCTTGGGCAAATTATTGAACCTCACTGAGCTTCACTTCAAAATAGAGACAATAGCATCTATTGAGGCCGGCCTCAGTGGAACTACAAGTAGCCGGAACTACAGGCGCATGCCACCACGCCCGGCTAGCATTTTTTATTTATTGTAGATATGAGGTCTCGCCAAGTTCCCCGGGCGGGGTTCGAGACCTGTAGTTCTGGCTACTTGTAGTACGAACAGACAACAATGATAATAAAATGCTTAGACTCTTACCTCACACTATTACAACAATTAATTCAAAATATACCAGAGAGTAGAATGTAAGAACTGAAACTATGAAACCACTAGAAGAAATCTTGGGAGGAAAATCTTTGTGAACTTGAATTTGCAAAATAGAGACCATAGCATCTACTGAGGCCGGGCTCGGTGGCTCAGCCAGCACTTTGGGAGGCCAAGGCGAGTGGTTTGCCTGAGCCCGCGGGTTGGAGACCAGCCCGGGCAACTTGGCAAGACCTCATCTCTACAATAAAATAAAAAATAGCTGGGCATGATAGCATGCATCTGTAGTTCTGGCTACTTGGAAGGCTGAGGCAAAAGGATAGCTGGAGCCCAGAAGATCGACGCTAGGGTGGCCATGAGTGTGAGAGCCACTGCACTCTAGCATGGGCAAAGGAGTGAGACTCCAACTCAAAAAAAAAAAAAACTATTGAACAAGGCTGTTATGACTATTAAACATAATATGCAGGGACATAGAAAGCCTTAATAATTATTTTCTAGATGAATGGATAAATAAATGAAGAGTTGGTGACCATTCAAGCTATGTGGCAGAATGAACCAATGACAGTCCATGGCTTCATGATTACAGAAGCATTTGGGAAAGAAGAGCTCATTTGTTGGTTTCCCATGACATTCCTAGTAAGAAACTCTACTTACCTCTCTGGTGATGGGGAGAAAGAATATTCAGCACTCCTCTTACAGGACTCATGGTTAAGATTTCCAGAATTCAGCAATCTGCTTTTCTCTTTTACATGTTCTAGAAAATGCCTGTGCAGGTTAGTACTCTTTTTTTTTTCTTTTAAAGCGACAGGGTCTCACTATGTTATGTGGACTGGACTTGAACTCCCAGGCTCAAGCGATCTTCCTGCTTCAGCCTCCCGAGTAACTGGGACTATTAACACTTTCCTTAGTCCTGGGCAAAAAAACAGCATGCTCTTTGCTCAAAGTCTGCTAGATTTAGCAAATAAAACATAGTTAATAATGCCTAGTTGATTTTGTATTTCAGAAAAATGATGAACCTTTTTTTTAGCATAAGAATATCCCGACCTTGACTACCTTCCGCTATCAAGGGGAATGTTTAAAAGGATTCCACTCCATAGCCGGACGTGGTAGCGCACGCCTATAGTTCCAGGCAACTTGGCGAGACTTTGTCTCTACAATAAATCAAAAATTAGCCGGGCATGGCAGTGCGTGCCTGTAGCTCCAGCTACTTGGAAGGCTGTGGCAGAAGGCTCTCTGGAGCCCGGCAGGTCGACACTGGGGTGGCCGTGTGTGCCACTGCACTTCAGCCTGGGCAGCAGCATGAGATTCCAACTCAAAAATAAAATAAAATAACAACACAACAATAAAAACAATACCTTATAACAACTACATAGCATTTACATTGTATTAGGTATTATGATTAATCTAGAGATGATTTAAAGTGCACGGGAAGATGTGCATAAGTTATATGCAATACTATACCAATTTACAACAGGGACTTGAGCCTCCTCAGATTTTGGTATCCATGAAGCATTCGTGACATAGTGACAGAAAAACATTCTGCAATATTAAACAGATCACATTATTTTAAAATTTGTATATTTATAGATATATACATGACATTTATAAAAGCATTATAGGGATTCTTTATGTTGGCAACAAGTAGATGTTCAATGCTAAAAATGCAAACAAAACTGTGTTTATGAAGTATTTAATAAGATTTAAGTATTTGAAGGTTCAGTTAAAAGCTCAGCTCTAAGCCGGGCTCGGTGGCTCAGCCTGAAATCCCGCGCTTTGGGAGGCTGAGATGAGTGAATTGCCTGAGCCCGCGGGTTCGAGACCTGCCTGGGCAACTTGGCAAGACCTCATCTCCACAATAAATCAAAAATTAGCCGGGCGTGGTAGCACGCGCCTGTAGTTCCAGTGACTTGGAAGGCTGAGGCGGAAGGATCGCCGGAGCCCGGCCGGTCGAGGCTGTGGTGGCCGGGAGGGGCCACTGCACTCCAGTCTGGGTGACAGAGTGAGACTCCAACTCAAAAAAAAAACTCAGCTCTATCTAAATCATTTTGATTGAAAAGTTTGGCATTGTTAACTATAATGCATAATATGCCTTTTAATTTTAATAGGTAATTTTGACTATTTTAGGATATAAATAGCTTAGGAAATGTACACGAAACAATTATAAATCTTAACACTTAATTTAATTTTCCTTTTAAATAAAATATATTTGTAATACTTTGTTATCTTCAAATAACAGCAATGTATTTTTCATCTTTTCAATCATTATTATGAAGTGAGCAAAATGATGTGAAAATCTTGATTAGAATAACATAATTAGTGACTGAGCTGAAATAAGGTGAGAAAAATAAAATGTATGGAATAATTATATAAAATCAATCATTACTTAGGCTTCTATTATTTATCCAAACATTCTCAGAGCATCAAAACATCACCTAGACACACACAATGATAATTAAATTCAGCCATCTGTAATATTTTGCCAACTATTAGTCAACTAAAGACAATAGCTTAACCTGTATTTTTACATTTTCTTGCAGTTTTGCACAGTAGGCAGACATATGCATTTTATTAGCCAGTCTGTCGGCTCCGTGGACACATTTTCGGCACTGAGCCCTGTGGACTGAGGTTTTCTGGAGGAGTCCTGCTCTGGGCCGGCAGCTGCAGGGTCAGGCCCGCCTGAGCCACCCAACGACCCAGGTGAGGAAGGGCAGTGGGCATGATGCTTTTACCGTCCCTGAAAGAGGAGAAAGGAAGACCAGGTCAGTGAGCTCCTGTCCCTTGTTGCTGGGCAAGTCTGACTCTTGTTCCCTTATGAATAGACCCAAGCTCCCTGTAGACCCCACTGAAAGGGCAAAGTCAAGGTGGTGAGCATGGGGTTAGGGGCAAACTGAGAAGACTAGGGGTAGAGCTGCTGAACCCTGGAAAACTCTGAGAGGCAAGCCTTTTTAGCCGGGACCTGCCATCTCTCCTAAGCGTGGAGTTAGGGGACATGTGTATAGGACACGCTGCAAATGGGACTGGCGAGCCCCTGCACGGGCAGAAACCCTGGCTGAGGATGAGCCAGCAGCTTGTTGAAAGAGCATGCGTTCCTCTGGCTATATTCCCAAGAGGGGAATTGCTGGGTCACAGGGAAGGTCAATTTCTATTTCTTTCAGAAATCGCCACACTGTCTTCCAGAGAGGTTGCACTCGTTTGCATTCCCACCGGCAGCGTAGAAGCGTTCCTTTTACTTCGCATCCTCACCAGCATCTATCGTTGTTTGTTTTATTAAGGATGGCCATTCTTACTGGGATTCGGTGGTATCTCAATGTGGTTTTGATTTGCATTTCTCTGATGATGAGTGAGGCTGAGCACTTTTTCATGTGTCTGTTGGCTGCCTGTGTATCTTCTTTTGAGAAGTGTCTATTCATGTCTTTTGCCCATTTTTTGATGGGGCTGTTTGTTTTTTTCCTTTCGGCGTGTTTGAGTTCCTTGTAGATCCTAAATGAAAAAAAAATTCAACTAATTTGAAAAAATAAACATAAAAGAAAGAGCAGGTGGAGGCTGCAAGAGATACCTTCACTGTGTCCTGGAAGGCAGTAGAGAGCAGACTGCAGGGAGGAAGATCCAAAAAAGGTTTGCTCTACACAATTGACAGAGCAGCTATTGACTGGGCCCCTGCTCCCCAGTGACTGCGACACTGCCATCGAGACCTGCAATTGCCTGCTTCCACTGCAAGATCTCCTTGGGCAGCAGCCCTTCACCTCCAGCAGCGCCTCACCCCTGCCTGCGACCTCTCTGCTTTGCCCAGCACACCAGCCTCCCAGCTTTATTTGCCCTGAACTCTGCAGTTACTCTGGGGGCCTGGCAGCGGCTCCCCACGCTATGTCACACCCACACGCTGTTCCCTCTGTCCACTTGTCCTACTTGGTGCCTTCCTTCTATTTCTGGTGGGCCCCCATGTACCTTAAAAACCCAGCACAGTACCCCCTGTCACCTACTGCCATCCCGGAGTGGGACGTCGGCATTCCCATGGCTCCTATGGTGGAGAATGGACTTGCTCCAGCAGTCATCCTCAAGTATGGAACAGATCACGTGTTAAAGGCTCTGTCGCCAGGAAACTGGAAGGGTTTGAGGCTTCCGGGACCCTTTCATCCCTGCACATGCCACCTGTGCCTGGCACATAATTGATGCTCAGTAAATGTTTGTTGCCTGAATTGAACGTAATCTCACTTGATCCTCAGCAAGTAGAAATGGGCATGTTATTATCTCATTTATATAGGTGAAAACGAAGCCTCAAAAGCCCGGTGGCTCACGCCTGTGATCCCAACACTTTGGGAAGCCAAGGAGGGAGGATTGCTTGAGCTCAGGAGTTTGAGACCAGCCTGGGAAACATAGCGAGACCATTCTCTACAAAAAATAAAAAAATAAAAAATTAGCCGGGTGTGATGGTGGTGCATGCCTATAGTCCCAGTTACTCGGGAGGCTGAAGCAGAAGGATTGCCTGGCTACAGTGGCAGTGATCATACCATAATGACGGAGTGAGATCTTCAACTCCAAAAAAAAAAAAAGGAACTCAGTGCTAAGTCTTCTGACTTCTCAGGGTGTTAAATGGTGCTTTTTTAAAAAAAAAAATTGAGGTTTCGATAGCTGTGAATTCTGCTTGAAGGACAAAGGGAATAAGTGGTTCTCACCTTTGAAACTATGGAGCAACAATTGCCATACAATCTGGAACATTCCTTGACTGATGCAAAATTGTTTTTGGACCTTCCCTTTGCATGAAGTTGAATTGGTGTCATTAGTTGAGAAATAATTACATAGCACAGAGCACTCATCCCACAAAAGTCTTTGCTTTGTTTTTATTTGTTTTAATCAACCCTTTACAGGAAGTTGGTTTCCATCCAGTAAGTGCTGCAAAATATTTATCCGGGTAAGAGAAACATTCCCCAGCCAATCAGAGACATGTCTGTGGTGTGACTTCACCCATCTCATTACCATTTACTACGCTGGCCTTGTAATTACCCTCAGGATGGAACACATCCTGTTTCTGCTTGCTCAAACTCTCTGTCAATTTCTCCGACTTTCCAAAACTGTGCTGAAACGTCTCTGTCAGACAGGTAATGAGGTGGCTCGGCTCTTTAGTCAAAGCCCTGCCTCATAGCATGTTGGGATACAGCCACACCTAAAGCCATCCCTGAAGAGTTAGACACACACCTCAGTTGGGAATGGCCACTCGGTCTTTCAGGGAGTAAACCCAGGGATGGGCAGGAAGATGATCCCAGGGAGGAGGGGGTCCCAACAGGGCTTTGTAAAGAATGCCCTGACCCTCCTCTCCCCAGGGGCAGACCTGAAAACAGTAACAACTGCCATGACATTTGCGGCGGGGGTGTGTGTGTGTGTGTGTGTGTCAGCAAGGACAGCCACCCAAATCTCTGACAAGCTCATTTTCTGACCATTGGCACAACAAGTAGAAAATGGGTTAGAAGTTCTAAAGGGCCAGCCCCAAATACCAGCTCTGCCTCTTTGTAGCGGTATGACCTTGGGCGAGTGACTCACCATGCTTGTTTCACCATTTCCAACATGGAGGTGACAGTATTTACCTTGCAGCTAGTGTGAGGGTTAAGTAACACGGGGTATGTAACACAATTGTCTAACACTGGAGCTGGCTGTCACCAATTATTAGCCTTCCCACTTCCCCACTCTATCCCTAGAAGACAACTTCATGAAGAACTCTTCAGAAAATGCTAGCTTCATCGTCACGAAGGGACTGTGAGGACTGGGGTCATAAAAGCCGGAGCTGCAAATTCGGATTCCTATGAGGGCCAGGCAGGGGATGTTGAGAAATACAGCCAGTGTGTGTGTACAAATAGGACACAACATGTCCCGTTAAGAGGGGCCTCTTAGGATTATTTTAAATATATAGACAGCTGGCCTAGTGTTACTGGGGCTTCCATTTTTTCAGAAGTGAAAAATCAAGATATTCATTTGAGAATTCTGCTTTTAAAAGTGAATCAAGTTAAAATCCCAAGAAATGTTTTAAGTCAAATAAAAAACATCCCCACAGGCCACCCATTTACAATCTCTATACAAAGAACCCATGCAAATGGTTCTATTACATGGTGGACTGAACTTGCAGCCCCTGTGGTATCTATGTCATTTACTGTGATCTGTAATTCCATACACAAATCAGCTAGTTATTACAAACAGTTGGCATTTAATGAGCTCTTACTGTATACCTGCATTACCTCCTCTAATCCCAACAATCCCATAGAGCAGGTGTGATTAGATGCCCTTTTTACAGATGCGGTTTAGGAATAACCTTTCCAAGTTCATCACTTTGTTAAGAGGTGGAGCTGAGATCAGCTACCTGTGTGCTCCACATCCGGGATTCCTCAGCAACACACAACACCAAATGTTTACAGGCACTTGAAGAGTTAAGGGAGAGAGGCCCAGGGAGAGCCGCCAAGTTATTGCCACCAAGTCTACTTGGCACGGCTGTTTAAGAGTGAGGTGATCCTCCTAGCTGGAAGTAGGATGTTTCTGCCAAGGGTCTTTGTCTGGAGGCGTTTTCTGTTTTGCATGCTCACCCGGAAGAGGGACTTTAAATGTGCCCAACCGATAAACAGGGAGAAGCCTGCACTTAAGAAAATTGGGGTCAATATTTGTCATGGCCTTGCAGCCCTACAGACTAACAGGATGTGGGCACAGTGGCAGTCATCAGGTAGGGAGCATGACACATCTCCACACACACTGCAGGCCACACCCTGGCCCACCCACCAGCCCTGTCTGCTTTGGACACTCAAGTAAGGATAGAGGACGGATGTCGGATGCAGCTCCCAGGAGGCTGAGACCTGGGGTGCTGTGGGCACAGTCCATGATCCCATGAGCTTTCACACATGTTGGAAATAAAATATCACCGGTAAGTTAAAACAACAGAGCTACCATTTCTCACCCATCCAGTTGGCAAAATTTGAAAGTCTGACAATGCCAGGTGTTGTCAAAGCTGTAGGAGAAATGAGGATTCATGCACACGGCTGATGGGAGTATAAGTTGGCTCAAATATTGGAAAACATTGGGAGTAAGACTCCAGTCTGGGCGACAGAGTGAGACTCCAACTCAAAAAGATAAAATAAAATAAAATAATAAAAATAAAATACAAAATTTCTTAACCTTAAAATACAACCAGAGAAAGAGTTTAACTTCCTGATAGGTCAATATACAAGAAAACCCAACATGGCGTAATAAGCTTTGAAATCAGACAGACCCAGACTTAAATCCCGGGGACATTGTCTACTAGTTTTGAATCCATTGGCAGAGTGACTTATTTGCATCTTAGCTTCCTTATCCGTAAAATGTGGAAGGGAATCCCTTCCTCATGGGTCCATTCTGGGAACTAAATGAATAGATATGAAATGTCCTTAATCATTCCTTAGGCACAACAGACACTCATAGCACAACCACATTTCAACAATTCTAAGTTTCAGTTTCCTCCTCCTAAGAATCTCTGATGTCAGAGCCTACTTACATTCGATAGTATCTTAAAATTATCACTAATCATTTTTTTCTTATTTCTTACTGTGCATAACACAAAGATGTCTGATAATTAGTGGGATTTGGGCTCTATTAAATATAACAGTTCTCTGACCTTTCTGTCTCAAATAGTAACTGTGTATATCAAGATAAATCCGTAGCATTATTAGGCTATTTCTCAATCTATATTGCCAACCCTAAGAAAAGTATTCACAAGAACTTACCTCATTTTTATCAGTCATACTAGCCCCTCTAGAAAAAAATACATAAATGGTATCCCCTCTGCCGTGGAAGCTTTGGCCCTGGTCAGGATGTATCCCTATAACCAAGCATTTAATCTTCAATTTGTTTTATTTTCTTCTGAAGGACTGCTGATGAGAGACATGGGCATATCCGAAGAAAGTACTAAGTACCAATAACAGCTATAAATAACCCCCGAGCTCATTTTCAGATCTTGTTTCTTAATAAGCAACAGAAGTATTTGCCATGCATTTTTTGAGAAATGAGAAACAGTTTGGATAACTTTTGAAACATCAAAAATGTGATAGAAAAATAGGGTATAAATCCCAGGAAATGTATATAACAAGAACACATTATGCTTTATATTCTTCAAAGATTTCTCATCTATTTTATTTAACATGGTCATCACAGTAACTTCATGAATTAAAGGAATACATATTATTCTACTTTTATGCATCAGACTAGTGAGATCTGGAAATGAATGATTTGTTAAGATCACATAACTGGTAGAAACAGGAGCAGAACCCAGATGTTCAAATTCTGAATCTTTCTTTTCTCTCTAGGAGCAACCAAGGGGAAATCACAAATAAAAAACTTTTATTTGTGGTTCGTTATGGGTTTGCATACCAAATATTTTGTTAGGTTTCTTGCTTTTCTGATCACCCTTGCAAACTATCTCATAAGCAACAGTCCTAAATCTTTTTCTTTCCTTCCAGTGTATGGACCCATACAATCATTTATTTAAAAATTTTGACAATCAGTTGTGACAGCAACAGACAATGTATTCACTTTTGTCATATCCCATCAGGCAATGTGCCTGTGTCTTCTGGCATATTCTAATGAAATTATTGCTCAACTTACAGTGTATTTCCTTACAGTCCTGAGTGAATTCCCCTGCCCATTAACCTATATTTTTATCTATCCAAGATGTCAGTCTGACATCTTATTTTCCATTCAGCCTAACTTGCTAGTAACTCAATCTGTGAAACAGCACATCGAGTGGAAATTGCTCCCAGAAAATGTGGTCATAAACATGTGTCAAGTTTATCATGCAGTAAACTTTTTTAAAACCCAGTTCAGATAGGATTAGGATATTCACAATCAAATACACGTCTGTGTTTTCATTTTCAAATCAAAAAAGTGAGAATCCCAGAGCTCTTTAAAGTAATGATTTTAATCTTCAACAAGCTTGTTGTTATGGTTTATTGCTTGTCATTCATTCATTATTTTTGTGTGCAGAAATGACACAAGAAGATTAATTTGTACCCTGTGGAACCTCCAACCCAAACAGTTGGTCAATAATAATTGCTACCTTTCATGGAATGCCTACTATACACCAAGTGTTATACACTACTCAAGAACATTATTAAACTGGTTTTTACAAGTGGTAAAGTTGATATTTAGAGAAGTCAAACAATTACGTTAGGTCACCCAGTTAGTAAGGAGGAAGTCAGGATTTGAACACAAAGCCTACGCCTTTAACCACTGTAATATAAAAGTTTAATTTAACCTGAACTTCTATCTTTAAAAAGGGATTTGAAGCCTGGTGCAGTCACTCAAGCCTGTAATCCCAGCACTTTGGGAGTCTCATTGCCTGAGCCCAGGGGTTCGAGACCAGCCTGGGCAACTTGGCGAGAACGTTTCTCTACAATAAATAAATAAATAAATAGCTGGACTTGGCAGCATGAGTCTGTAGTTCCAGCACTTGGAAGGCTGAGGCGGAAGGATTGCCTGAACACAGCAGGTCAAGGCTGCAGTGGTCGTGAGTGTGCCACTGCACTCCAGTCTGGGGAACAGAGTGAGACTCCAAAAAAAGGGGGGGGATTTGAAAATTTAAATATCTGGAATTTTTGCTGATTGTTATTGAGGAGCTCTTGAAATAATCCTATTATTATTAGCATTTCTTACTTGTCACATATTCAGTCAACTGATGCTGTCTTTCTTTATTCTGCTTGGTCCTAAGGATAACATGTGGTATCCACCCCCATGGAGTTTACAGCCCAGAAGAGACACCAACATAATCACACAAACAAATGTAAAACGACACTTTAACATCCTAGACCACATTTAATCCTCCGAAGGAGACACCTGATACATGTCCGGGAGACCTGACTCAGTCCTAGAGCTTGTAACAAAGGTTTCAGAGTAGAAAATGTTCAGATTCGTACTCCATGAAGCACACCCTTGATCACTGCTTCTAAAGCCGAGGAAACAGCCAGAACAATAATTAGGATCTCCAAGTGAGCCTCGTGGTCAATGTTTTTTAATTGAATCTAGTGCGTCCTCCACTAAATTGGTCCCACGCAATGCTCTTAGAGCCAAAGACATTGTCACCAGCCCTTTTGGTTGAACCTAAGTATGTCTGCAATAGCACATCTCATTAGTGGCTTGGACACAGAATATGGCAGGGGAAATGAGATGACTGAGAATATAAACATAGGTAACCAAGAACTGAGGACCATCATTCACCAGAAGAGGTAAAGTTGGACAGCAATAAAGCTTTAAGGGAAACTTGGATTCCAATAATATATTCCATATTAGACTTAGACATTTAAGAGATGGCAAAATATCTAAGTGGAAACATCTTGCAAATTGAGGGAAAAATGAGAATGAAATATAAAACTGGTGATAAGCACCACGCCATATCACTAGTACAGTGGCTCACACCTGCCAACCCAGCGCTTTGGGAGGAAGAGGCGGGAAAATCTCTTGAGGCTAGGTGTTCTAGACCAGACTGGACAACAAAGTGAGACCTCATCTCTACAAAAAACAAAAATAGAAAAATTAGCCTGTTGCAATGGCATGCACCTGCAGTCCCCTCTACTCAGGAGGCTGAGGTGGGAGAATCGCCTGAGCTCAGGAGTTCGAGGCGCTGTGATAACACCACTGCACTCCAGATTGGGTGATAGATTGAGATCCTTTCTCTAAAACAAAATAAAAACTGGGGACCGGGCACAGTGGCTTACACCAATAATCCCAGCACTGTGGGAGGTCAAGGCAGGAGGACTGCTTGAGCCCAGGAATTCAAGACCAGCCTGGGGCACATAGACCTTATTTCTACAAAAAAAAAAAATCAAATAAATTATAGCCAGGCATGGTGGCACACAACTGTAATCCCAGCTACTTGGGAGACTGAGGTGGGAGGACTGCCTGAGCTCGGGAGGTTGAGGCTGCAGTGAGCCGTGGTCTTGCCACTACAATTCAGCCTGGGCGACAGAGACCTTGAGTCAAAAAAATAAAAATAAATAAAAATAAAAACTGGGGCTAAGAGTGGAATGTACATGCACTCAGTAATAATAATCCTTTATGATTACCTAATCATCATCATTTCACATCGTGCTGACTATGCGTCTGCACACCATGTTAACCATCGAAGTCTTAGAGCAAGCCCCAAGGTGAGTATTGTTAACATTCCCCCATCGAACCGATTAGGAATCTGAGACCCAGAGTGCCTAAATGGCACGGCCAAAGCGATAACACTGAGCCAGGGTCCAAATCCAGGCAAGCTGGAGCCCAAGCCAGTATCCCTTAACTACTCTAGTTCCTCCCTACAGATTATGACTCACTTGGATGTCTTATCCCACACTTAGTTCTCCCAGCAGCCCTATGGAGGACGTATTGTTAGCTCATTTCTACAGAAGAGAACACAAAAGCCTTCCCAGGTCACAGAGTTCTAGAATCCAAGCTCACAAATGCAGTGTTCTGTCTAGTCTACCACAGCTACCCATAAAAACTCAAGGGCTCTTTGGCAGGGTGCAGTGGCTCACGCCTGTAATCCCAGCACTTTGGGAAGCTGAGACGGGAGAATCGCTTGAGCCTAGGAATTCGAGACCAGGTAGTGCCACGTACTCAGGAGGCTGAGGTAGAAGGATTGCCTGAACCCAGGAGGTCAAGGCTATGGTGAACCATGAACCATGAACTGCGCTCCAGCCTGGGCAACAGAGTGAGACTACAACTCAAAAAAAAAAAAAACCAACAACTCGAGAAATCCTGCCTTAGACTTAGGTGGCATGGAAAAGAGGGAATTCCCATAGATGTGGAGGAGAAAAGAGGTGAAAGTAAAGAATGAAAGTCCATAAATAAAGCCCTGAGAGCTGAAAATATATTTTCCCTCCTAGCAACAACCTGGTCTGCTCATAACTGACTGCCTGCTGTAGGCACAACTAAGTTTGGTTGGTGTTTGACATTTGCCAAGGGGCAGGCACAAAATAAAAATACTGAGTAGAAACTCCTGGCTCTTACCCTAAAGTGTATAATCTTATCAGAGTAAGTCAAACATTAAACACAGATAAGATTTTTCCAAGGCAATGCACAGTCTCTGCCAGACAACTCAGAAAAAGAGCAACAGACTCTCAGAGGAGGCAAAAGTCCCTGGCTGGGGTGTCAGAATCGATGTTGTGGGGGCCGCTGGGGTCTGAATATTCTAAGAATCAGGATGTGCTCTTGCTCTTCTGCTTACTTTTAAACATATCTGCACATTTATCGAGATCCTTTCTGGGCCAAGATGGGAGAAAACAAATTAAAATCCTTTCCCCCTGGCCAGGCTTGGTGACTGACGTCTGAAATCCCAACACTTTGGGAGGCTGAGGCAAGAAGATCGCCTAAGCTCAGGAGTTCAAGACCAGTCTAGACAACATGTTGAGACCTCATCTCTACAATAAATCTTTTTTTTTTAAATAGCTGGGCGTGGTCACGCACACCTGTAGTCCCAGCAGGTCGAGGCTGTGTTGGTCGTGATCTTGCCACTGCGCTCCAGCCTGGGAGACAGAGTGAGATTCCAACTCAAAATGATAATAATAATAAATAAATTTCTAAAATCCTTCCCCCTCCTCCTTCCTCTCCCTCTCTGAAAAATGAAAAACGCATTCTCTAACCACTACATTGAGATAGTTACGTGAATGGCCCCTTCCACGGTTTAAGTGCTTTGAATGAGGACCCACACTCCATCTTTAAAACGCTCCCTTTTGGGAATCAGCACACCTTGGCTACAGCTAAAGAAACAGCCCATGTGGTTCTGTTTCCCAAGAAGAGACTAATCCACCATGGATGACATTTTTTAAAGCAGTTTCCTTACCACTGGAAAGGAATCACACAACGCTAATCAACAACCAGGAAACTTGGCGTTTTAAATTTCTGTCTACAAGCCCAGCTGTGTTAAAATGTATACCTGAAATAAAAACCTCATGGCTAGGCACGGTGGCTCATGCTTGTAATCCCAGCGCTTTGGGAGGCCAAGGTAAGAGGATCGCTTGAGGCCTGGAATTAGAGGCTGCAGTGAGCTATGATAGCACCACTGTACTCCAGCATGGGTGACAGAGTGAGATCTTGTCTTATTAAAAAAAAAGAAGAAGAAGCTGGGCT